>JARQZK010000727.1:852500-857500 GCA_030704885.1 Cynegetis impunctata
CGCGGCGTTCATCCGGGTTGTGCATTCAAAAACGTGGGTATTTTTGCAACCACATTAGGCCCCTACACGCGGGCGTTGATGCCTTAACACATCAACGTGCAACCATTAACGTTAAAGTGGATTCAAAAATAACGTTATTGAATGCACAACCCGGATGAACGCCGCGTTGATGTATTCTGAATCGCTTGAATTTTTGGATGCGCATTCCAACGAACAAGTACAGGTGTGAACGTGTGGATGCGATTTAGCGTTATCTGATTATACATTCTTGGATGCATGTTGATGTATCAAGACAAAACTGTAGTTTTGTACGTATGTGTGTACGCAATCAGGTTTTTGGATGCACGTCGATGTATTAAGACATCGACGTCCGTGTGTAGCCCGCTATTAGGCCCCTACACACGGGCGTCGATGTCTTAATACATCAACGTGCATCCAAGAACGTGCAACCAATAACGTTAATGTGGATGCAAAAAACGCACGTTTTTGAATGCACAACCCGGATGAATGCCGCGTTGATGTTTTCAGGAATCGCTTGAATTTTTGGATGCGCATTCCAACGAATGCATTCAAGTCTCTACGTGTGGATGCAAATTACCGTGGAGTGTGCGTTTTTAAAGCAGTAGCGGCGGTTAAGTTTATGAAATAATTTGTTACTGCAGTAGGTATTTAAAATAATAAGTTAAATATTCCATGAATTTGTATTTTACTAAAAATGTTTGCAGATAGTTTCATCATTATGTCTGACTGCAGAACAATGTCTCGGGAATTTCTACGGGAATTTGTGGAGTTCTACAGGGACTTACCCTGCTTGGCAGACAAAATCAAAGCACTATTTAGACCGAAATAAAAAAAATTAAGCATACAAAATATTGATAGAGAAGCAGCAAATCATACAACAGAATGCTACAAAAAGTTCGTGGTGGGTTTCGGAGATAAAATGAAAAAGTTTTTATCTCGAAGAGAAGTGGTACGGTGACGCTTTCCGAGATATTAATTTCAAATCTTGGTAATTTCTTGCAGTAATCTCTGCAGTTATTGCCAATCATTGTGTCTTGACGTTTCATTAATGGAATAACTATGTCCAATAGTTATCAATAGGTTTCTTCGTCCATCCTTACGTAATTACGAGTGTCCTCTAGTTGTAACCTCCATTTTTCTAACAGGTGAATGTGTGAAATATTTTATCGTTTTAGAAACCAACCTTTAGACCACATTCGGCGACGATTTTCATTTTCCTCTGTACACGCCACTGCCACCAGAGCTAAATATTCCTCCTGGCCAAACATTTTAGCAGACTAGACGAAACTATGGTTTTGTACGTACGTGTATACGTAATCAGATTGCGCGTTTTTGGATGCACGTCGATGTATCAAGACATCGACGTCCGTGTGTAGCCCACCTTTGGCAAGATATCTGAGAAAGAGGCCCCTACACACGGGCGTCGATGTCTTGATACATCAACGTGCATCCAAGAACGTACAATCAATAACGTTAAATCGCATCCACACGTTCACACATGAACGTGTTCGTTGGAATGCGCATCCAAAAATTCAAGCGATTCAGAAAACATCAACGCGGCGCTCATCCGGGTTGTGCATTCAAAAATGTGGGTATTTTTGCATCCACATTAACGTTATTGGTTGCACGTTCTTGAATGCACGTTGATGTATCAAGACATCAACGCCTGTGTAAAGGGGCCTAAACACAACACTATTCATAATATAACAAAACGACAATAGACTCTTGTTGCACGGTGTCACATACCTATGTGATCGACTGATGTGGCGTCGGTAATGTAGGTACAAGAATTGCTCGTTTATAGTTATTTAATAAACTCGTTTATTAATGACAGCGATTAACAGTTCGAGACCATTAATCGCTACATTAATAAACGAGTTTATTACAAGATATTTCCGTCGACCTCATCATGAATTGAGTATAAATTCTTGATTGAAATAAATTTTTATTTTGCATAGGTAACAGATACATTTGACACAATTTAAATTTCTATGTTCATTTCGATATATTTATATTTATGCTCCCGAGAAATTCATAGATGGAATATTAGACATGTGACATTCTGAATAGTTTACATTACCTACATATCTACAATATCCGATAAGGAATATGTGGAACTGGTGGAAGCTAAAGTGTTAATTACTTTCGAACGATTATTGCATAAAGTTTTTTCCACAGTTTCTACTTTTTTTTCTATAGAGTTAAATTTTTCGATTTGAATTATGAATTCCTTTTCTCTGTGGAATAATAGTACAGACACAGAATAATTCAACTATTCCGTGCTGAATAAGTACTTCTTTGTTTGGTTGCCCATGACAATCATACTTTAAGCGCCCTGTAAACGATCAAACTTGTTTGTCAAATTTTAGGTGTTTGTCAAATTATTTGATAGTCTATGGCTTTGTTTGATGCGTTTGTCAAACAATTCACGTGTTTGAAGTGTTTGATGAAAAATTGGATTGACGGCATTTTTGACAACTAAATTCAAAACCGTACTGCTCATTTTTCATGGAACGCGTCACGTCATGTCAACGAGAAAACCGTAACTAAGGAAGAATTTGACAAATTTGTCAAATTAGGAGAAATTGATTGTTCATTAAAATGGGTCATTAATGATCAATTTCGTGTACGTTAAAGTAAGCTTTCATTTAGAGGTCGACGGAAATAGTATATTATTCAACGAGCACAAAATGATTGCTGCAAGCGAGTGTCGCAATTCACCCGAGTGAAAAATTGTAATTTTGTGCGAGTAGAATACTATACTTTGTCCACGACTTCCTCGAAAAAATTAGTAATAATCTGCATTTTCAACAATAAAAATAGTTATCAAAAGCGTTGACATAACATTTTCTGTGTTCACTGAAAACTGCATACTCACGTAAACGTCAACTATTTCACTTGACATCGATTCCATTCCTTTCTTTCACTCTGATAAAAATGAAATAGATAATTTATTAGAGTAAATATTCAATAAGTTGGCATTATATTGAATATTAGTTTAATAATTTGCCTAAAAGTTATCTTAGTTACATAAAACCTAAAAGTCTAATAACAATAACATCCTAACAATGTGAATGATAGTCTCAAGTTTGGACATACGTTTTGAGTGTGACGTCATGCAGTGTATAATAAACCATTATACACACTAGTGAATAATAGGTATAATTTTACTTCAGGAAGCACACTCATAATGAATGATTTATAGTACAGTCGTGGACAAAATATATTATATATACCTACCATAGGGCCTACCATGTCCTGAGAAGTAAATTAATATTTTTATGTTTCTGATAGGTATCTTCATTGGAATTTTTTCCCCTTCACATGCTCATGTCCATAATTCTTGCCAAAACTTATACAACACTCAATATCAAAAACCAAAAGTATTTATGGAGGAGGTATACATAACCTTGAATAATATTACGAAATAACTTATCTGTGTTATGATATGTTTCGATTTTTTAAATTTCCTAAATCGTGTCCAGAATATTTCTTGTTATATCATTCTTTCTAGTAATTTCATTTATGAGTTCCATATTTCTTTCAGAATGTACCAAGTTCGGTGTTCCTTGCGAGTATCATCTAAATGGACAACGCAGATTGAAGTTACAGCGCCAGAAGTCAATACAGGTTTAGGTTCAGCGGTAGTTCTAGGAAATTATGGAGCATGTAGACCTTTTCAAATATTATACAGAAATGAAGAGGTGACATTAAAAGATGTTATTCTGCTTCGATGTCATATGCTTGTAGATGGAAATCATCTAAAAGAATCATTGGAGAAAGCCGAATTCTCACTGATATTAGAATTATGGTTTAGCGATTCGTCTCCCACTTCTATGGTTCTGGTATCATCCAGATTACTTCAGCTGAATTTCTCACCAATTCAAGGTTTACATTATCACTTACCTGTATTGTTCGATTATTTCCATCTATCTGCAATTTCCCTGACTATCCATGCTACCTTGACGGCGTTACATCAACCATCACTAAAGTAAGAAGTGATTATTCAATATGCTCTATCTGAATTATTGATTAATATAAAATAATAATTATTCCAATTTTACAAGAATATATATATATATATATATATATATATATATATATATATATATATATATATATATATATATATATATATATATATATATATATATACAGGATTGCGATAAAGTATGGAACCAAGTAAATATCTTTCGAACGAAAAGGAGAATATTTATGAAATTTTGCAGGTAAGTCCAATAGCGCAAAATGCATCTGATGTATGCTTTTTTGTTGATAATATACTTCCGGTTGTACCGGAAATAGACCCTAAGTCGCTTATTTTAAATGGGATACCCTATACATTATTACATTTTTGGATTCTACTTAAGATTCTAGACAGATTCTATGCATCATATATTATATGGCAATTTTGAATTCAATCGTTAAACAATTAGATCTAGGATAGCGACGATCGTATTTGAATTTCAAATCATCGTTATACTCGTTTATTACTTACTACATATGCATACACACAACATCAATTTGTTTATCTGAACGTTTTTTTACGGTAATGTAAAAAACTCAAAAGAAGTTGAATTGATTTTTGTCAGTTTTCTCAATCTCATTTTAGATCTTATTTTTTGCACACCCTGTATGACTAGTTATCCAAATATTATACAAAATCTATTAAAGTAGGTCCTTTTCAACAAGGAATCTAACCCAAAGTAAGTTAAAAAGGCTCACTTATAGGAACAACTGATAATTATATTAGGGCTTGCAATCGTCGTTTTTGACATAAAAACCTAAATATGTCAAAACGCTTAGACTTAGGTATATGACATGATGCATAGAATCTGCCTAGAATGTTAAGTAGAATCCAAAAATGTAATAATATATAGGGTATCCCATTTAAAATAAGCGACTTAGGGTCTATTTCCGGTACAACCGGAAGTATATTATCAACAAAAAATCATACATCAGATGCATTTTGCGCCATT
>JARQZK010000727.1:860000-925000 GCA_030704885.1 Cynegetis impunctata
CAAACAATATTTCAAGTGCACCTAAAACTACTAAATCGTGGACTAGAGCTCGTTCCTCACAATATTCTTCGTTAACGAATCCCGTCCTTCCAGTGACTAGTAATAAAATTTATAGCAGAATAGATGATTTTCCAGAAATACAATTGGAGGCTTACAACATTCTTATTGAAGCCAGTAATAACATGAAAGCTACTATCAAAGAATATAGAATATTATTATTGCAGAGAGATGAATTAGTTACAGATAATTATGAGAGTTTAATATTGAAACAAGAAAGATATATATTCAAGAAGGTAGGAATAAATTGGTAGTTCTTGCCAAAAATCTGAACCATTATGTTTCAGAGTTCAAAAAGGAATGCACCAATTAGGGAAAGTTCCATATTAGCAGAATTGTGTGCCGATAATATAAAAGTGTGGAATTATTTTCTCATTAATTTCAGTTGTAAAACAGGTGTGCAACAAAGGTTGAGTAAAAAACATCATAGTATGCGTGTTAGAAGATTTTCAGAATTTTTTTTTCTTGTTTATAATCCTCGAAAAACAGCAATTGGCAGCTTCGACACAAATTATCAAAGATATTTGATCATTGCAGAAATCGGCAGAAGGTAAGTAAAAACTCTCAGATTAGGAAAATCAACATTAGCGTCTGGTATTTTTATAGTTTCATTCAAAAAAATAGAAGGTTCCATTTGAAAAAATTGAATTTTTGACAATTTTTGAATGCGATATTTGAAAATCGCCTGCGCCCATATGGTATAAAATCGGACTATCGATGAGACATCAGGTGTTAGCCTGAATTGACAGCTGAATGCTTCACAACTTTGGTTTTTTATTCTGGAACGATAAATAATAGATAAAATAATAATCTGAAGTCCAATGGAACAATGTTAGAAAATTTAAGTTTCCATTTAAAATGAGAAAGTTGATACCGACTGTTGGCATATCCTGTATATCTGTGAAACTAAAAATATTTTAGGTGGAACGGACATGACAGCTTACCAAATTTCAAGTTTTTAATCCAAAAGCGAGTTGAAAAAACCCTAATGCATGGCCTACGTAAATCACCCTATATATATATATATATATATATATATATATATATATATATATATATATATATATATTTATATATATATATATATATATATATATATATATTTATATATATATATATATTTATATATATATATATATATATATATATATATATATATATATATGTATATATATATATATATATATATATATATTATATATATATATATATATTTATATATATGTATATATATTATATATATAGATATATATATATATATATTATATATATATATTATATATGTATATATATATATATATTTTATATATATATATATATATATATATATATATATATATATCAGTGGCGGCTCGTGTATTTTTGAGGTGTTAAAAAATACACCATAGGCGAAAATTTTTAGGATTTCAAGGTCAACCGCCTTATAATTTAAAGAAAATCAAAGTAAAACTTTTTGTCTTTCGCCAAAAGTTTTACTAATTCCTTTTCAATAGACAACAAACTAATATTTTTCAAACGATCTTGGCTCATTGAATTTCGTAAATAAGTTTTAATTCTCTTAAGAGTGGAAAACGAGCGCTCTACGGAAGCCGATGTCACCGGGATAGAAACAATTAGACATAAGAGTTTATAAACTTGGGGTGAATCTTGATTCAAATCATTGTCAAAAAGCTATTTAATAGTCCTCACATGATTTTCATTTTGCCCCAAAATTTTATTGTCATTATAAACAACACACAGTTCACTTTTTATGGCCACCTTATCAAAAAAAAGTGTATTTTTGACATAAATTTTCCAAAAGGTTATCTGGAAAATTAGCCGAAAATCCGGTTAACAAATTTTTATTGAGTAAGTCGAAGAAATGCAGTTCTTTCAAATCAGAGAACCTTATTTCTATTTCATAAAATATTTGCTTATAGTGAAGCTCCATATCTGCGTAACTGAATTTCTTTCGTTTTAGACTAAATTGAGTCATATCATCAGTAGTTTGAAATACAGAAAATAGTTTTTTAAAATAAACTTTTGCACGAAATTCTGAAATTTTTTCCAAAAGAAACTTGAGCCGATTTCGTGAGTAAATTACATCTGAGAACTTGTGCTGTAAGATTTGAAAAACTATTTCTGTTTGTTCAAAAATTAATTTAAAGATGTTTAAAAAATATATAAATTCCTTATCTGGTAAGTAAGATATTAATCCGCGTGCTGTATTTAAAGTTACTTTATCGATGAAAAATTCCTCACTTTCAACTAGGTATAGAATTAAATCCTCAAATCCTAAGCTGCCCCAAACAGAGACATTTTCACTAGTAAAAAGTAAACACTGCCAACAAAATAATTTATTTTTTACCTGTGATCCGGTTAGGCAAGGGTGTCTCTCATAATTCCTTGTATTGAAGCCGCGGTTTTGTTGTCTGTTACGCTGCACCAAATTGTTTAATTCAGGGGTAGGTCGCAATATTTTTATCAAAACTGTATCCTCATAACTTAGTGCACTAAAGTTATGGGATAACAAATATTCCACTAAGTCACCATTGAAATTTTTGAAATTAACTTCAGTAACCAAACTCATTTTAAAACAATACGCGAGCAGTATAAGTAAACACGCTGCCATTAGTAACTACGATCGCACTACGATTCAATTAATGCTTTCCAACGAATTCACTCGATGTCACGCGAAATTCTATAGTTGTGATTGGTCGACATTGTATTAGACTGGGTTCCTATCCGTGTTGCCATTTACATGTGTTTTGCTTTTCTATTGCAATGAAGTATTCATTCGGAGTATTTGCACCGTTGTTTGCTTTTCTGTGGCAGGCATAATGAACGTTGAGAATATACCTCTCTAAGCCTTACACAGCGTTGCCACAAATCTTGAAATGAATGAAATGCAGTAAATGTAAATACTTTCTATCTTGATAAATTATATTATATAATGTAGGTTGAAAGGAAGGTAGGTGCATAAAATAATATGATTTTGATTAATATGAATATGCTGAATGCTGACTATTCAATATAATATATTAGTGATACACGGAATATTATTAAGGAGGCTTAGCCTCCTTTGACTAGCCGCCCCTGATATATATATATATATATATATATATATATATATATATATATATTTATATATATACATATATATACACATATATATATATATATATATATATATATATATATATATATATATATATATATATATATATATATACATATATATATATATATGTTCAGAAAGATTTCCGCGGTCGGAAGTATTTGAAAAACTTGGTTCACGGAATGAACCGCGTGAAAGATTTGAAAAATCTCGACGTTTCGGCTCCTTTTGCGAAGCCATCTTCACGAGAATTAGAAGGGGAATAATTCAGAATCGTGGTCTCAACCTGCCTACTCCACTAACCGTACTGCTTCCTGTCAAGTCTGAAGTGAATGTTGTGATTATCCAGAATTGCAATTTAAATTATATATATATATATATATATATATATATATATATATATATATATATATATATATATATATATATTTATATATATATATATATATATATTATTTTTATATATATATATATATATATATATATATATCTGGATGAAGTGTTAGTGGGTATTAGGGTTTATTGATGTTCACTTAAAAATTATTCAAAATTTACTTCCAATTTTGTTTACGTTTCGGCTAGTTTCCAAGCCTTTTAAAACATTAATTCAAACACGAACAAAAACATTTCTCTTCACGACATACAATATGTAACAAATAAATAAATAAACTGACATTAGCAACTAATATATGTCAACATGATCTGGCATCCATCATTATCTGAGTTGAAAAAACAACGCCTGAGCGTTTCTCGATGGTTTGATTGCATCTCAGGTATGGACGAGCTCTTAGTTGCTTTACCCTTCTAGGCTCTAGGGTATCAACGTGTGACTCTGGTGGTCCATCCGCTCCATTGACCTATAAGCTATATCTGAAGTTTATTTACTCTTACAGTCGTACTGCTGAAATTCCATGAAATTGAGGGTTCAAATTTGAAACAAGTTATTTTCAAATTAGTTCTCATTCCAGATAGATATTTGGTCAAATTCAACACTATATAACATATTCCATTTCAGTAACAGCTTTGATTCTCAGGTTCATCAAAATGAATATCTGACACATTTTTTTTTTATGAGTTACATAAAAGAGTTGTATATATTGTCCGAGCTATTTTATAAGTAATTAAGATTAATTCTAGAATTTTTCAGATCCAAATATAACCAGACTCTTCCTATGCTTCCCGTGCAATGCACTGCTCTTGATGGGGACAGTTCTACTATGCCTATAATTTTTGAAGATCAGTATCAAGATTTTACTGAGGATCTCCATAAACAGTTCATTCAACAACGAAAACTTCCGAAAAAAGGTTAAATATGAATTATTTTATGAAGATTTCATTTATCTATAATAACATTTTTTAGATATTTCAGTCAGGGCAACTAAAGTAACTGAAGACATGAGTTGTTCGTGTGGAATTGGTACAATCTTGGATAGAAAGAAGAAATTAGAAAAAACTGTTTTAACCTCCGAGCCTATTTTTCTTACTACAATTCCAAATACACTAAGCATTCCGACAAGACACAGTAAATCATTGGATCAAATTAAATTGAACGCCAAACATAGTTTACATCATTCTTTGAACAACTTACCTCTTCCAGATAATGAAATAAATGAAAGTAAAATGAAATTTCCCCAGATGGATGTAAAACTGAATTACTCATGTAGCGATCGAAATATTGAAAAGTGTCAAGAAAAGGCCTATATTAAATTTAATTCTACGAAGAATCTCACTGTCGACAGAAATATATGTAAGTGTTCATTAATGAAGAATCGACATTCAAACTGTGTCAAAGAAAGCAGAGTTTGTACAAGCATTCCCTCACCGAAGTCCCTGAATATGTTAGATTTAGGCTGTTGTAGAAAGAATTACGTAGAAGATAAAGAGAAGCACAAACAATCAAATGCAACGAATATTTTTTTAAATGAAAGAACTAATCAAAAGCTTGTGAAGTCTTTGAGTCAAACATCAAATGTGAATGAACAAATTCTACCTCGTTCGAGTTCCATGCAACTTTTTTCGTCTGAAAAAGTGATTATTGACCAAGTTATAAAATTCAATACTATCGTGAATACACCGATCGTCAAAAGTACCAATAAAAATTGCCTGAGAAGAAATACCTCAAGTAATTCAAATTCGACTAATTCAAATCAAAAACCACGCAAAATCAAACAGTACAAGCATAAGGCTAAATCAAAAAATGAAGCAAGAAAATGTCCAATGAGTTCAAGTAGTTCATCTAATAGTTTACCTATCAATAAGAAGTTAACAGGGTTACAATTCGAATTTCCTAGTAAATTAGGTAAGTAGTACCTATAATCACTTTCTAATTGAATTATTGCATGTTAAAAGACCTCCATGGCCACGATTTTCGAAATATATATATATATATATATATATATATATATATATATATATATATATATATATATATATATATATATATATATATATATTTATATATATATATATATATATATATATATATATATATATATATTTATATTAGATATATATATATATATATATATATATATATATATATATAATATATATATATATATATATATATATATATATATATATACATATATATATATATATATATATATAAACTAGTGGATCCGGCAAACGTTCTGCCATATAAATTATTTTTATCTATCTTTCTATCTATTCATCTATCTATCTTTCTTATTTATCTATCTATCTATTCATCTTTTTATCTAACTATCTATATTTATTCATCTATCTGTCTATATATTTATCCATCTATCTATCTGTCTATATATTTCTTTGATTGAAATCGGTTAAGTAGTTTAGGAGTTCATCGCGGACAAACAACGTGACACGTAATTTATACATATTAAGATATATATATATATATATATATATATATATATATATATATATATATATATATATATATATAGGTATATATATTTTCCGGTATCTGGAATTCTTCTCTAAGCAGAACGAAACTATCAGAATTTGGGCATTATTCAGAAGATAATTTTTTTTCGTCAAAAATATTAATTGAAAACAGTTGTGAATATTTTGAATGTTCTAGGAGTGATGAAGTCCAAAAGTACTTCAAATTTAGGAGAAGAGAAAATATCCACATTCCTTTCCCGTTCAGAATCATTACCAAATGTATTTCCAAGAGTGGAGAATAAATTGGCATATTCTAACGTGAAATACTACACAAGTTCCTCATCTAATAGTGAGCGTAGTGGATGGATAAGTTCTAAAAGTAGTTCGTCAAGCATTGAACACATACCACCAAAATGTTTCAAGGCTAATTCCAGCAGGGTTGATATAAATTCATCTGATGGTCTCAATGGTGTACAGAATAAATATTTGGAAGTCGGAAAGGCTGTTCCAATGAAAAGCGAGAAAACCTATAACAAAGATTTTAGATTTAAGTTGGATATTCCCGTTTATAAAGGTATGCAATTCATTTATTTTTCAAATTTTAATATTTACGACCTTTCGGCAATTTGGTACCATCATTATCAAGCTTAGTTTCGATTGATATTTTTGAGTGGTTCGTTTTGTAGTTTCTGAATTGTTCTTGATAAATGAAACATTAACGAAATTGTTATTTTTATTAGGAGCTATACTATCTCTTCATATATTACTAAGTACCAAGGTTTGATAGGTGGGATGAATTAATTAAAAATGGAACTTGGATACGAGCAATTGAAGCACTTGGGAAATTTTCAAAATAAAGATTCTGTTCGTATTCAATATACTCTGAAATCTCCTTCGGGAAAACACCAACAGGACCGACTGAAAGTGTCTGTTCGAGGAGGGGGTCCATCTAAAAGAAATACGAAAACAATGACGGGTTTTTAATGAAAATTGTAATCAAAGAAAGTTTACAATTGAAACAAGAATTATTCCAAACAATTTTCAAATGAATAAAAATCTTCAAATAAAAAATTTATTCTATATAAAATACGTAGGTACATCATAATATAACAGAATATAGAGATATACATATTGCGAATATTCGTATCCGCATCCGTAATTGCGGAGCTTCCGCATCTATTTGGTTATCCGTATCCGCAATAATCAATGCTGCTGCTTATGCGAATGTAGATGCATTGTAGATCTCGAGCGAGAAAAAAGAAATTGAGGGGCTATCAAGGGGCACATCGTGTTGATTGACCCATAAGACAGAAGATTTCAGTTTATTTAGTTACGCTTATCGTATTTCAGTTTTTGAGTGTTATTGTATTCATACATTGAGTACCTAGTGTTTATGAAACGTGTTTTCTGCGGTTATTTATACATGTGAATTTACATTGTCACCTTCGACACAAAGTGAGATTTGGACTTTTTTTGAACCAGATGAACATGAACAAGATAAGGCTTATTGTAAAATATGCAATAAAAGCTATTATCGTAGGGCCCTACCACCACCTCTTTGATGAATCACCTAAAATCTATACACCTAGAAGAGTTAAGTTCGTTTAAAAACTCGAACAAATCAATTGCAGAAGATAAGGGCTGACACCAGCCAGTTTTCTCAGTGAACGGTTGTTAATTTATGCAACTTTTAAATGCCAGTACCCTGCGACCAGCTTCGCATTTTTAAATCGTGTTTTTTCGAAAAATATATTTAGATACGAACGCAAATTAATGTTTAATGTTTTCTTCTATTGTTTTCTAGGCATTGTGATGTGCACATATTAACTACAAATGAACAGTATTCTTGATCTAACCAAAATAATAACATCCAACATTTGGATAATGTCATATAGCATATAGCGCCATCTCACGAAGTTTTGAGGTAAAAGTTGATTATCATCCATCGGCAACAATATAAGTACCACAAAAATTTACTAGATGGTGTTTCATCATATTGTCAGCATGAGAGCGGACGGGGGGCTGTCATAAATAGGTTTTTTTGTGTATAAAATTGCGTTTCTATAGAAAAATATAATTATATATGTAAATTTCATCCAAATCGTTAGAGCGGTTTCGGAGATACGCAAATATATATATATATATATATATATATATATATATATATATATATATATATATATATATATATATATATATATATATATATATATATATATATATATTGTTGGGATTTTTCGTGGTATAACAGATATTAAATGACTAATAAAAATAGATTTAATTTACTCGACGTTTCGGCTCTATTTTTGGAGCCTTTCACAAGAGTTTCATCAAGAGTCTGTAAGATAAAATATAATTTAAAACTAGTTTACAATACAAAGGTTGATATTAAAAATGTACCTCACTACCGATCGTTTTGTTATATTTTCTTTTGCTGTGGTAAGTTCCAGCTCGTGTGAACGACTGGTTTATGAATCCGAAACAGGTGTCGAGTCTTAATCGTTTCACGTGTCTTCGCGTTATGCGCCTTTTATAATATTTGAGAATATACGGTGCTCAAATTATTCACGTCTGAACGGTTATTGATTACATTTTGTAAATTTTTCTGGATATGTATCATTTCTAAAATTTCTCTTTTCTTTGTGTTAGTTTCTGTTGCCAAGATTCTAGTTTTGTCGTAGTTGAAACTATGTCCGTCTGTTTGTTTGTGTTTATTTAGTGCCGTGATCTGTGTTTTTGAATATTTATGCGTTTTAATTCTTTCTTTTAAGTGTTGCATTGTTTGACCTATATATGTCTTATTACAGTTGTTACATGGGATTTCGTATACTGTGTGTGTCTTGTCCATTAGAGGTGTTTTGCTTTTGAGTTTTGTGTAAATTTGTTTTACCTGGTTTTGTGGTTTGTAGGCTATTTTTATTTCATATGGTTTTAGTATGTGACTTATTCTTTGTGATAGTGAGGGTATGTATGGCAGTGTTATGTATTTGGATGTTTTGTTGTTTTCATGTTTGGTGTTTGTTTGTTCTGTGTTGTATAATTCATAAGTTTTCTTTTTTGTTATTTGGTTTATCATCAATTGAGGATAACCATTTTTCTGTAGTAGTGTATTTGTCTGTTTAAGTGTTTGTGGTCTAAGAATGGGTGATGTCAGTTTCAGGCTTCGGTCGATATAATTTGTTATGATGGCTATTTTTTGTGAAATGGGATGGTTTGATTTAAAGTGTATGAGTCTGTCGGTGGATATGGGTTTCCTATACAATTTAGTGAGGATCTTATTTCCGTGTTTAATTAAAGTCATGTCCATAAAATTAAGTTGGTTGTCTTTCTCTTTTTCCATTGTGAATTTAAGTTTTGGGTGGATGTTGTTGAATTTATTCTGTATTTGTTGTATCTGGTCCTCATCTGCCATTAAAAGGCAGTCGTCCACGAATCTTTTGTAGAGTGTAATATTTATCTCTGTTTGTTGTATTATCTGTTCTTCCATGTATTCGATTGCCATTTGGGCGATGGTGGCTGATAGCGGGCTGCCCATAGCTACGCCTTCTTTTTGTTGGTAGAATGTGTCCTTGTATTGGAAGTAGTTTGTTCCCAGAATAAACCTTACAGTTTCTGTGAATTCCGTCTTAGAGATGTTGGTGAAGTTGGTAATTTCGGTCCATTTGTTTTCGATTATTTCAGGAATGATGTCAGTGGGGATGTTTGTGTATAGGGAAACAATATCAAGGGAAAATAGGGTAGACTTTTCAGTTATTACTACTTGGTCTATTTCCTTTTTTAATATGAAGGAGTTTTTTATGGTATATGGGTTTTTATTCAAAACATTGTCAAGAACTGAGGATAAGAATTTAGATAGTTTGTATAGTGGTGACTGAGTGTATGCTACAATGGGTCTGAGTGGGATGTTTTCTTTGTGAACTTTAGGTAAGCCATATATTTTGGGTGGTAGGCTGTTGTGTGTTATCAGTGCTTTGGCAGTTGTTGGTGATATCATGTTTTTCATTTCCCAGTTCTTGACTATTGTATTGTTTTCCCTCTGTATTGTTGTGGTGAGGTCTTTTTTAATTGGTTTATATGTCTGAATATCATTGAGTAAGTCGGACATTTTTGTATCATACGTATTTGTGTCCATAATTACTGTTTTGTTTCCCTTGTCCGCGCGTGTTATTGTGATTTGTGGGTTTTCCCTTATGAATTTTCTTGATTTTTTGAGGTTATTGGTCAATTCTTGTGTGGTTTTATCATGTTTCATGTTGTTCATTTTGTTCATGTGTGATTTGATCGTTTGTGTGATGTTGTTACGTATCTTATTTTGTTCATCTTTATCTATGTTATTTATACTGTTTTCTATTTCCGCTATTATGTTATTAATTGGTATTTTCGTTGGTTGTTTAATCTCTATTGCAAATTTAGGGTACCATACCATGATATTTCAATATCACATCGAAACACTACAAAGAGAAACCACAAAACTCATAGAAAAAACAAGAGAAAAACACATTAAGAAGATCACTAAACTTAGTAACCAACAAGCACCACCAAACAAAATAATAAACTTAACAAATACCGACAATATCATAAACATAAGTAACACTCCAATACCACGGGAAACAATTTCAATATTGAACCTGAACCCTAAATTTGCAATAGAGATTAAACAACCAACGAAAATACCAATTAATAACATAATAGCGGAAATAGAAAACAGTATAAATAACATAGATAAAGATGAACAAAATAAGATACGTAACAACATCACACAAACGATCAAATCACACATGAACAAAATGAACAACATGAAACATGATAAAACCACACAAGAATTGAACAATAACCTCAAAAAATCAAGAAAATTCATAAGGGAAAACCCACAAATCACAATAACACGCGCGGACAAGGGAAACAAAACAGTAATTATGGACACAAATACGTATGATACAAAAATGTCCGACTTACTCAATGATATTCAGACATATAAACCAATTAAAAAAGACCTCACCACAACAATACAGAGGGAAAACAATACAATAGTCAAGAACTGGGAAATGAAAAACATGATATCACCAACAACTGCCAAAGCACGGATAACACACAACAGCCTACCACCCAAAATATATGGCTTACCTAAAGTTCACAAAGAAAACATCCCACTCAGACCCATTGTAGCATACACTAAGTCACCACTATACAAACTATCTAAATTCTTATCCTCAGTTCTTGACAATGTTTTGAATAAAAACCCATATACTATAAAAAACTCCTTCATATTAAAAAAGGAAATAGACCAAGTAGTAATAACTGAAAAGTCTACCCTATTTTCCCTTGATATTGTTTCCCTATACACAAACATCCCCACTGACATCATTCCTGAAATAATCGAAAACAAATGGACCGAAATTACCAACTTCACCAACATTTCTAAGACGGAATTCACAGAAACTGTAAGGTTTATTCTGGGAACAAACTACTTCCAATACAAGGACACATTCTACCAACAAAAAGAAGGCGTAGCTATGGGCAGCCCGCTATCAGCCACCATCGCCCAAATGGCAATCGAATACATGGAAGAACAGATAATACAACAAACAGAGACAAATATTACACTCTACAAAAGATTCGTGGACGACTGCCTTTTAGTGGCAGATGAGGACCAGATACAACAAATACAGAATAAATTCAACAACATCCACCCAAAACTTAAATTCACAATGGAAAAAGAGAAAGACAACCAACTTAATTTTATGGACATGACTTTAATTAAACACGGAAATAAGATCCTCACTAAATTGTATAGGAAACCCATATCCACCGACAGACTCATACACTTTAAATCAAACCATCCCATTTCACAAAAAATAGCCATCATAACAAATTATATCGACCGAAGCCTGAAACTGACATCACCCATTCTTAGACCACAAACACTAAAACAGACAAACACACTACTACAGAAAAATGGTTATCCTCAATTGATGATAAACCAAATAACAAAAAAGAGAACTTATGAATTATACAACACAGAACAAACAAACACCAAACATGAAAACAACAAAACATCCAAATACATAACACTGCCATACATACCCTCACTATCACAAAGAATAAGTCACATACTAAAACCATATGAAATAAAAATAGCCTACAAACCACAAAACCAGGTAAAACAAATTTACACAAAACTCAAAAGCAAAACACCTCTAATGGACAAGACACACACAGTATACGAAATCCCATGTAACAACTGTAATAAGACATATATAGGTCAAACAATGCAACACTTAAAAGAAAGAATTAAAACGCATAAATATTCAAAAACACAGATCACGGCACTAAATAAACACAAACAAACAGACGGACATAGTTTCAACTACGACAAAACTAGAATCTTGGCAACAGAAACTAACACAAAGAAAAGAGAAATTTTAGAAATGATACATATCCAGAAAAATCTACAAAATGTAATCAATAACCGTTCAGACGTGAATAATTTGAGCACCGTATATTCTCAAATATTATAAAAGGCGCATAACGCGAAGACACGTGAAACGATTAAGACTCGACACCTGTTTCGGATTCATAAACCAGTCGTTCACACGAGCTGGAACTTACCACAGCAAAAGAAAATAAAACAAAACGATCCGTAGTGAGGTACATTTTTAATATCAACCTTTGTATTGTAAACTAGTTTTAAATTATATTTTATCTTACTGACTCTTTATATAACTTTTGTGAAAGGCTCCAAAAATAGAGCCGAAACGTCGAGTAAATTAAATCTATTTTTATTAGTCATTTAATATCTGTTATACCACGAAAAATTCCAACAATCTATAATATACAGATACAAAACCAATCCAAATGAATATATATATATATATATATATATATATATATATATATATATATATATATATATATATATATATATATATATATATATATATATATATATATATATATAATATATATATATATATATATAAATATATATATATATATATATATATATATAAATGTTAAAGAATTGCTCATTCAAATATATGAGACTTTTCCCTTTAAAATTCAACAATGACAAATGAAAATATCATCTTGCTTGTAGGCTGTGAAACATATAGTCAAGGAAATATCTATGACGATGTTGCATTGCCACCTCCAAAACAGTTCAGAGATCTAGAGTCTCCTAGTAGTTCTGTAACAAATAGCACTAATAATGAAGGTATCACGGGAGTTGACAACCTTCTTTATCATGTTATAGATACACAAACAAATGTTGGTGCCGTATCTACTACATTTAATTATAGAAAGAGCAAACAGACTGAAGGTAAGTTGAAAATAAGGAATTACCTGAATGATAGATAGCAAACAAAAAATAATTAAATCATAGTTTCTAAATAAAAAAACATTTTCAAAAAGAACATACTTGAGTTTCCATATTACAAATTTGCAAGAACAGTATGACTTCCTAACTTCGCAGCTTTATTATGTAGTTATATACATATAAACCCAATTCATTCGAATTGCCAACACTACATATTCTGCCAACACTACATATTCTGCCAACACAATATCTATATTCTTTCAACACAATACATTCTGCCAACACAATACATTCTGCCAACAGTACATATTCTGCCAACACTACATATTCTGTCAACACAACTTATTCTGTCAACACATCCAACATATACTGTCAAGACTACTCTCTTCATTTTAAAAATGAAATTTCTTTTCCAGAAATCAATTTTTATAAAGGAATTAATACAGAAAATGAAAATGCATTCAAAAAAGCCAAATCCGAGTTCAAAAGTCAATTAAATTTTCCCGGAATTTTATATTCAGACCTGAATTTGTTTGCTTCAAATGTTCCTTACTTCCATATAAGCGACGAATTTAGGATGTTCTCCCCGGAGGGGATGCATTTGATAGTATGTGTTCATGGCTTGGATGGAAATTCAGCCGATCTTAGATTAGTAAAAACGTACCTAGAACTAGGATTACCAGGTGCATATCTAGATTTCCTTATGTCGGAAAGAAATCAGGGAGATACTTTTAGTGATTTTGATACTATGACTGACCGGTGAGTAGAGAAGATGGGTGGTATGAATAAAACCAGAGTATATACTCCGAGTATGTTCTCATGAGCATTAGTATAAAGTATGAGTTTGTACTCCACTTAATATGAATAAAAATATTCAGATTCGATGAGTTTCTGCTCCTAGTACATAGAGTAGATACTCGCTGTTTAATTTCCAAAGTTGTCAGAGCCTGTTCGATAGAGGCTTGAGCATTGATGCTATGATATCCTTTGCGATTAATATATTAGTCACGATGAAGAGGTGGTTTCTTATTTTCTATGTGGGCGCACTTGATAACACTCACGGTTCATGGAAAAGTGTACTTTGTTTGCCATCTTTCTTTGGCTTCTATTACATCCGCCGGAGTGCGAGGGAATTTTATCCACTTTCCACATTTTTTTTATCATCTGGTCAGCAACTTGCGTCACAACTTAAGAAACAGAAGTTTGGTGAACACCAATATCTTCCCGTTCTCCTGCTTGAAACCCCGTATCACCCACATATCTCACAAATATTTTCATTTTATCAGTGTTACGTATAGCATAACCTCTTGTTTCTTCCGATTCTACACCCAAAAAGTTATATGATAGCCACTCGACATTTTCTTCAGTAAATCTATACAATGCTTTAAAGCCAATCAAATCAATCAATCAAAATACGTTTATTAATCTTTCTGGGGGGAGGGGGGATACATTTTTGTTTTCTAGGTAAATAATTTATTTAGGGAAGTTATAAGGTTTTGCAACCTTCTTCAACCCTGGCTTTACTTAATTAATTTTCTGTACATTTACAATTATAATGAAAAAAAACCTCATTTTCCTAAATTTGGGGGTAATGCGGCTGCGGCCGACTTTTTTGCTAATTACGTGCCATTCGGTAAAAAAGTCGGTCGCAGCCGCATTCCCCCCAATTATAGGAACAATCACATGTACTTCTTCTAGGTTTATAATATTTTGTTGAACGTAAATTAAGCACGAACTCAGCCATAGCTCTGCCGCGATCAAACTGAAGTCTGATGACTATCAGACTCCAAAACTAGGGAGTAGATACTCATCCTAAAGAGCATAAACACATTTTTATTCATATCAAAAATGAGAATATATTCACAGCAAATTGTACATAAGAGTATCTACTCAAGTGGAGTATCTGCTTATAGTTTTTCTTCATACCATGTGGAGTATTTGCTCTAAATTTGAGGCTCCAGATGAGCAGAACAGCTTATGTCAGCGGTTCTCAATCTTTCAGTATTCGCGGCTCTATTTTCCATCAACTTGTATCGCAAGTATACAATAAAATGTGAACCTAAAAGAAAGGTATTTTGTTTTTTATGTGTGTGTACTTTCCTTTCAGTCACTTAATCAATTTTCTTAACTAATAGTTTCTCTTGGATATTCTCGTGCCCCTCTAGGGGGCTGCGTCTCACAGGTTGAGAACAGCTGGCTTATGCCATTATCATCTTTACATATTGTTTAAAGAAAAAACATAAACTTTTCAAGACATTGATTATGGAAATAATGAAGAGTGATGTGTTAATAAATAGGGTGAAGTGAGAGAATATCGGCCCCTCAGGGGAATTCATTAGTATCTCAAACAACTCATTAGTTAGAAGAAAGCTGGGAGGTTTAACAACATACATGATCATTAGAAATTATAAAAATACTTCAGTGGCGAATATTTTCTGCTAAAATCAATTCAGTTCATATTTATTCATAAAAACAGTTTATACATAACCGTTATTGAAAAATGCAGCCTCAAACATGTAGGTAGGTACCTTTCTTATAGATTTACTTATTTTTACGTTATTATAAACCTATATAGTAGAGCTTGCTCTTCTTATACGATACTAACTGTTTTTAGATGTTTAATATGACAATATGAGGAAACGGGCATGGGACTACGCTCTGAAATTTGTATTATGGTGGAAAAACCCCAACGGCCGGGATTCCCCTAGGGTCGGTATTCCGTCACTTCATCCTAATCGATAGATGAAACTATTTTCTGATGTTATCAACGTAGATATTCGTACAATGGAAACAACAAATTATTTGCTAGATAGGACGTGTTGTCTTTTCAAATATGTAGCATGTATACATCAATACATTTTCATTTACAGTTTAGTCAGCGAAATTTTGCATTACTTAGATTCGAGTAGTATTCGTCCAACAAGAGTGAGTTTTGTAGGACATTCCCTTGGGAATATTATAATAAGGTCAGCTTTGACAAGACCACAAATGAAGTTCATTTTACCAAGATTACATACATTTTTATCGCTTTCTGGACCACATTTGGGCACCTTATATAATTCTAGTGGACTTGTGAATATGGGTAAGAATTTTTTTATATAATAATACTATTTCGCGTATATATATATATATATATATATATATATATATATATATATATATATATATATATATATATATATATATATATATATATGATAACACTATACAAAAGATGTTAATGTATTGATCGCACAGGATAATTCATTTGATAACAAAAAAAACTATTTCAATATCTTTTAGCTCTAAAGGAATATATATTCCATAAAAATAAATCTTCAGATATTAATGATGAATTATAGTAACCTTTGTATTTACAATGCTATAAAATACCTTATGGTGCATTTTTACATGAGAAACAATATAATTTATACAAGGAAAACAATAATGGCCCTAGGACAGTTCCCTGAGGTACCCCAAAGTCCACTTTCGTGCTATCCGAAACAACACTTTTGAAATTAACTTTTTGTGATCGTGAATCTAAATAAGAAGTAAACCATTTATCAACCACCTCTTCAAATCCAATTTAATTCAATTTTATTTGAAACCATTAACTACATGAAGTTTAGAAAGCTCTTTTGAAATCCAACAGTACAACAATAACTACTTCACCTCTATCTATGGCTTTATACCATTCTTCACATATACTTAAGAGAACTCAGTACTTACGGTGAATATAAATCCACAATAAGGTTTTTAACCACTAGTTCCAAAATTTTTTCATAATTGGCACTGAATGTATCGATCGAAATTCTTTTTATATTATATATATATATATATATATATATATATATATATATATGTATATATATATATATATATTTATTTATATATATATATATATATATATATATATATATATATATATATATATATATATATATATATACCGGGTGTCCACGGAAGGTGGCTCGCCCCTATAACTTTTTTGTTTTCCGAGATAATGAAATGAAATTTAGAGGATCCGTTTGATGCATAAAACTGCATTTGTTGATAAGTAACTCAACTTTATGCAACTTCCGGTTTCAATGGAAGTGGCATAAACTTTCGATTTTTAAATGGGACACCGTTATATTTTCAGTTCTTTTGTCTCCATATGACATTTAGAATACAACCATGTATCATTTGTTACTTTTTGTAACCTCTTTATTTTTTTTTCGAAATAAAATTTTTATTCTAGAGGGCTATGGATGCGTTCAAATAACTAATTTCGGTCCTAAAATGTATGTTAAAATCAACTTTACTGTTTTCGATCAAAATGTTTCAGCTATGTGAAGTTTAATTTTAAAATTATTATTACTATTTTTTTTCAAATGGCAGCATGGTGGCTCGTCGGGTTAAAAAAAAAAGATAATTTTATTACGATTAATTTGATACTGCACTCTAGGTATTAGATGGAAAGAAAAATTTCGATAAAAACCTGAAATCCCATAACCTTAGAACTTTCTTTAAATGAAGAATCTTATTGAGATTAAAATAACAATTGAAATCATCGAGTAGCCTGTGACCAACACAACTGAAACAAAATAAGTCCGAAGCCACGTCCACAAAACTATGTCCCAGGACGGTAAACAGGGCCATTTTAGGACCGAAATTATTTATTTGAACGCATCTATTGCCCCCTAGAATAAAAATTTATTTCGAAAAAAAATAGAACAACGGTTACAAAAAGTAGCAAATGATACATGGTTGTATTCTAAATGTCATATGGAGAAAAAAACTGAAAATATACCAGTTGTCATATTTAAAAATCGAAAGTTTATGTCACTTCCGGTGAAACTGGAAGTTACATGAAGTTGAGTTACTTGTCAAAATATGCAGTTTTATGCATTAAACAGATCCTGTAAATTTCATTTCATTATCTCCGAAAACAAAAAAGTTATAGGGGCGGGCCACCTTCCGTGGACACCCGGTATATATATATATATATATATATATATATATATATATATATATATATATATATATATATATATATAATTATATATATATATATATATATATATATAATTTTTTTCAACAAAATTCGTCTTTTTTGGTGGTGAAATTATTTTCTGAAGCTTGACACCTTTTTCGGTCGAAAAAACGGTATACATTCATTTCCAACTGGTTACAAGACGGAATCCCGTTGGAAAGTACCGAATTTCGCTTGAGCGGTCGTTCTTCCTAGCTTGGTTTTTAGTAAATCCCACTTGAGAAAGATATATTTTACCTCATTCTTATAAGTTCAATTTTATATGTTTAATATTAGATAAAGTACGTAATGAAATATATATTTCATCATTTGACAGTTTTCTTAAAATCAGTAGTTGGGTTTAAAATATGTAACCTTTTGTTTTAGGAATGTGGTTTATGCAAAAATGGAAGAAATCTGGGTCTCTATTGCAATTATGTCTAAAGGATACTACCGATTGGAGGCGGTCATTTTTATATACACTAAGCCAAAGAAGTACTATCCACCATTTTAAAAACATATTATTGTGCGGATCAGGTCAAGACCGGTAATCTACTTCAAAAAATTTTTACGCAAATATTACTATTGATTATATCTTAAGCGCCCTGTAAAGGCCTCGGTAGACCTGCGGTAAGGTGAACCGCCTTATACCGTTTGTAAACCGAGGATTGCGGGTTCGAGTCCCACCTCGCTCTTGGGTGTTGTGTATGTCCGGAATTTAGTGGTTGTATATGATTAAAAATTGTTGGATAATGTACATAGTTTAAAAGCCCATTGGCCGTTCGGAACCGGCGTTAAACTGTAGGTCCCTCGAGTTAGAAAAAAAAGCGCCCTGTAAACGATCAAACTTGTTTGTCAAATTTTAGGTGTTTGTCAAATTATTTGATAGTCTATGGCTTTGTTTGATGCGTTTGTCAAACAATTCACGTGTTTGATGAAAAATTGAATTGACGGCATTTTTGACAACTAAATTCAAAACCGTACTGCTCAATTTTCATGGAACGCGTCACGTCACGTCAACGAGAAAACCGTAACTAAGGAAGAATTTGACAAATTTGTTTGATCTTTGGTTTGATCGTTTATGCCATTGCTTGAAGAACACGTGAAGTTTGTCAAACAAATTTGATCGTTTACAGAATATGAGAACTTTGCTATTTTATTGAATATAGAACAAAATGCGAGGGTAAAGACCAGTAGATATCTTGAAATCATAGACACCACTCGCGGTGTTTCGAATGTAACAAAAGGTTCAGTATTTGAGTTTTGGAGTTTCATTAGGAATATAATTATTTGCAAATTG
The DNA here is from genome assembly GCA_030704885.1 of Cynegetis impunctata. Classification (NCBI taxonomy): domain Eukaryota; kingdom Metazoa; phylum Arthropoda; class Insecta; order Coleoptera; family Coccinellidae; genus Cynegetis; species Cynegetis impunctata. Next base: position 879,631 of record JARQZK010000727.1, read on the forward strand.
TTCAAATTACAATAAATAATTATTTTCAATTGTGTTAAAATAATCAGAAGCACCAGTACTTTACAATAAACATTTATTGAGTATTAATACAAATTAAAAAACAGAACTTCAAGTAAAACCAAAAAGCATTATGTTGCACACGCTACTAACTACAACGGAAGAATCTGGAATCATAGAATATCACTTGTCAAATATTAGGGATGGTGCCAACGTCGAAATAAAACATAAATTTATATTCAGGCAAGGTTACCAACAAACAAATTAAGGTTTTTTTAACAAATTGTATTCTAGTAAAATGTAAAAAACCATATAATAATTTGATAAACGGAAATATTCTAAGGACAGCCTATTCAACTTGTTTGTATAATCATGTTCTTTAGGTTCTTGACTCTAGTTACCGCGGCGTTTTAGTTGACTAAAATGGCGTCTAAGTGGCTTTGTAATTCATTTAGAAAACCTCTCAAATTTATACTGATCACAAACATACAGACTTTTATGACAATCAAGCACAAGTTTTAAAAAATGCTTATAAGTTAAATTTGTAGAGTGCTGGGAAGTTTTCCCAATTTCCTCTGGATTAATGTTTCATTGTTTCGTCATCATTTATTGTATTCCAAGGAAAATAATCTTCAGCTTCCTTGTAGGCAAGTACAGGCGTGTGACAATTTTGAACAAGTGATAATTTCAACAAAAATTTGATGATTTTATTCTGAGTATCGCCCATATAAAATTAAAACAATATAAATTTGTAGTGGGTACTGTAAGAAAATTAATATATAGTCATGCAATTTTAGACAAATAGTAGGTGGCACCAGTTTTTAAATTTGCCAACAATCTAGAGAACGCATGATCAGGACTTTGCAAAATGTTTTTTAGATTTGTTGGTAAGTAGTAGCGCCATCCAGCGAAGACAATCTCTAGAACTGACGATAATTATGGAAGACACGAATTTAGATTTTTCCATTCGTAGCGCCTTCTGGGAGGGATCCTAGGAAAACGCCAATTTCTAAGCTATGCAATTCTATAAACGACAACCATTTGAATAATGCCTATATATATAGGTAAAACTGAATTGCAAAATAGAATTCTCTGATAGAAAATTATGGATTATTTCTACTATCCTTAATATTCCAATACTGTAAATTACTTGGCATATGTGTATTATTTCTTTACTAGAAAAGATTATATGTGCAAATGGTAATTTGAGAAGCAAGAAATAATTGAAACTTCAAAGATCTAGAATAATAAAGCTAGGTACCTGTACAAAGTATATTACATAAAAAAAATTAAAATTTTAAGAATATTTTCGGAAAGCATTCCACAATACTTAATTTAATCACCTTTTAATAATGATTTTAAGTTGAATTTCAGATTAATTGCATCTGATTGAATTTTCAGGTATGTTCCTCTCCACTCTGCAAGGATTGAATTATGTAAAGAGGCTATCAGGGATACGTCTGAACAAGGAGCTATATTTCGTGAAATGGTGCATAATATAATATCACCAATAATTGCAAAAAAGGACGTGAACTTTATGAGATATGACATTCATCATGCCTTACCGAATACCGCAAACGCATTGATTGGAAGAGCAGCACATATCGCTGTACTTGATTCGGAACTTTTTATTGAAAAATTTATGGCTGTTGTAGGAATTAAATATTTTCGTTAAATCTATTCAAATTCGATAAATAGAATAATCAAGTTTCGATTTATTTTATTCAAACATCAATTTACACCTATATGAGTATTATAATATTACATGAAAATGTGAAGTACTTAAATTAACGACTTGGATGAAGTATTGGTGTCATCTAGAAGTAGTGTTTCTATAATCCGATTTAATTTTTCGATCAATAGAAGAAGATTTCGCGCTGCTTTCATCAACCTGTCCAAGACTAGGGCCTGGATCCTGAAATATTAACAATATTAAAATATTTGTGGTTTCAATACTTTTCAAATATCACGAAGGAGATAAATATAAAATTACATCAATTCGAAGTTTTTTGAACTGAAACAGATTTTTTTTGAAATGCCACATTCTGGATATTGTTTTTTCAATATTATGTCTCATAGTGCAACTAATGATTTATATCCATACTAATGGTTAATACAGACTATTTTTTGTAACTGAATTTATCTATTGATTTTTAACATTTTCCATTTGTGAACAGTGTTTGATTATAGCTAAAAGAAGTGTGATTGATCAATTTCTTGATAAAAGAAGCTGAATATAGTATCAATGCTTATAATCGAAAACACTAATAAAATGAGTTTCAAAACGATAATATTATGCATATATAAACAGGTTTTATCCAGTCTATTGTACCTGGTGGTCTGAAAACACAGTTTATGCGAAATGTGTTCTCAACATGAGGCGATTATTTCAAAAGTACAATATTCAAAAATCACAATTACTTCTAATGAGATATAGTGAGATAATTTGAAAATCACAACTACCTTTTCGTATATAAAATAAAGGCGTTTCTTTCTTTTGAAATTTTAATCGAATTTTTATAATTATGCAAGTCATCAAACACTTACATGATCTGGTGGATTATCATCGGAAGAATTAGTTATGAGAAGTAGTTTATTTTCTTCTTCTTCTATGTCAATAATACCACCTCTACTTTTCTGGTATAAAAAGAGTTCTCGCATCTTACATTGAAGTTTCTTCAGTTCATTAGTAACTGAAAAATTTTGAGCACTCTCTAGATCTTTTGGTGGTGGGGCACTCTTAAGATCATCTACATCACAGTTAATTGCTTCTCGGCAAACTGGACATGAAGCCTGAAAAATCAGAGAATCATATATATATTAAGGATTTGGTGTTCCTGACAAAATGAATATTTAATTCTTTTAAACTTTGACAAGTTTGATGTTTCAATAAAAACTATAATTTCAATAGTATGCTTAGAGGAAAATGAACTGACAGGTAATTATCTGTCTTAATATATTTGATTAGTAACTTCCAAACATAACTTACCTGAAATCCTTTTGTACTTTTTTGCCAAGTTGGGAGTTTATCTTGTTCTTCAAAGAAATGTTTTTCAGTAGTTAATAAATGTTTGGCCAAACAGAAAGAATGAAAGTAATGGAAACACTGAGTCTTTGTGAAGACATCTCCATCACAAAAGTCATATAAGCATACTGCACACTGACATGTCGGTAGATTACTTTCAGTGAGATTTTCCCTAATCATCTGAAACAAATATTTTATATATATATATATATATATATATATAAATATATATATATATATATATATATGTATAGATATATATATATATATATATATATATAGATATATATTTATATATATATATATATATATATATATATATATATATATATATATATATATATATATATATATATATATATATATATATATATATATATAATATATATATATATATATATATATATATATATATCATGAATATGAAATATTCGTGTCTCTTGAAGTATACATAGTGAATTAATACAAAATGGAATACTAGGATGTTTATTCAAAACATTGAAATTAATAGAATTTATCTTTGATAATGATGATTTATTTTTATAGGAAATACTGATCTCTAAAAATTCATATAGGTCTAGAAAATTGCTGGATGTAGACACACAAGTCCATAAAATGATTGATATTAATAGAATGGGCAGGAAAATTACGAAATCTCAATAGACATTCAGAACATCAATGTCTTACAACGTGACTCGAACCCAGTACTGTGCCTCAAAGTGCAACAGTACGTCTAGATCTGCAATGCCAATATATATTTTTATTTCAAATACTTACTTCTACGAGTTCATAGATCACTGGCTGACTAGAAAATTCAAAGCATTTATCTTTTATTGCACTATGTAACTTATTCAGTATTGAGTCATCAAGTCCTCTAGGATTTTTCAGTTTAACAACTGGTTGAATATCTGGATACATTTCAGGCAAAAAAGCTTCAAATGTTACACACACATATTGTTTCTCAATATCATTAGCTGTAGATGGAAATATGGTCATCTTGACGATTTCTGGCATTCCCCTAAAAACCAAAAATACAGAAGTAGTAAATAATAAAACTGAAACTTAAATTTCTCAACAATATTTAGTTTTATTTTTATGTAAATACCCACTGTTCATTATAACTTATAGAAATATCTTCCATGAAAATTGCCTCCAAAGCTTCGATTTCTTCCTTTACCCTAAAAATTAATGAGCTCTTACTCATGAAATAAATCAATTCAATACCAAAGTAGATACAGTAAATTAGCTATAATATGAAAAAGATTGAAACCTTTCACTGTTTGAGGACATTTTTGTGTTTATCCGTAACCTGCTAATATCACTTTGTAGTAAAATAAAATAAAATCTGTTAATAAACTATATTCTAAATACTTTTTTTGGTATCATATCTCACATATTATAAAATATACTATCTACTTTCAGATCAAAATCAATATCAAGTTTTATTTTCTGTGGTATGATAAAAGGTGACCACTGACCTTTAGTAGAGCATAGAATATAGTAGAATTAGTTTATATTGCGGAAATAACCATGCTAGCACCGATCGAACATGTCCAGAATTTCATCGTCAAAAAAAAATAAACGAAATAATAGCTACAGAAAATATATCATATTTTGAAGCAGCTAAATTAATGAAAAAATATTACATTTCTCCTATAGAACAACCGCAATCATATCCCCCATTAAATTCAAGAAAAACACCAGAGGAACCAGGTCTGATTTCGGTAGCTAATAGACGATTATTAATAGAGAAAACTAATACGTCCGCATCATATAACATTACTGCAAAAAAAAAGACGAACATCACTTCCCAAAATAGTCGGATACGACAGAGAGGCTCATGAAAACCAGTTAATTCGTGAAACTTCGACTAGTTTTGACCCATCAATTATTTTACTCAATCAATCTCAAAGCACAATCAATACATTTAACTTTAGCGATATTAAGAACAGTCTTGTACAAAATCCATTACCAATTAACGAATTTTTAGAATTAATAGAGTTTACAGAATGCCTCAAGGGTAAATATAATTTGGAAAAACATATAAAAATGACATGCAAACCTTCTGAATCAATCAATATGGATTCGGAAGATTCTCATTAAATATCTCTGTTAATTTACATACAGCATTACTTTCGTAGATTTAAATTAACTATAAACTATGTTCAAACTAATTCAATGGAATATTAGATCCATTAAACCATATTTAATCAATTTAAAAATAAGAATTCAGGACAGTAATCCTGACATTATTCTCCTTCCAGAAAAAATGCTTACTGAAACATTTCAATTTAAAATTCCAGGATATTACATAATAAGAAAAGACAGAATTAGACAAGGTGGTGGCATAGCCACCCTAATTAAAAATGAAAAAACTTAGGTTAATTGGATAGCTGATTGGAGAGAGACATGTGAACACAAGGGGAGGATCTACATTGACATGATGAAGGATCAGAAGCATAATAAAAAGCTCTGGTTTAATCAATTCGATTTACCAAGGACATATGTAACAACCATAATAATATGTCTAAAAAGATCTTCCCATTGTTTAACGCAGTCTCTCATAGAACCAAAATTGTTAGTAATGATAAATGCAAATGTGGCGAGAGAGAGAGGATATTCCTCATATATTCCTTTCATGTGCTAATATCAAGTCAAATATCGAAAAACTTCAAATTGACCTATTGATCTTAATCAACAACAACACCCACTGAATATATATCTAATATATAAAAAAAAATGATATAAAAACAAAGTATTAATTAACTTTCTATCAGTATCAAAAATAAAACTTTAATTATATATTAAAATCAAAAGAAAGAATCATATAAATAATTATGTGTAAATTTTAAAGTATATCAGCAATTTACTAACCAAAACTAATTTCCTTCCTAAAATCCTAAGTCTGAAATCCTAAAGTGTCGTCAATATATGTTACCCTAATATTGTGTATGTTTTATTAGTAACCTGGGATCCCTTAACCTCCGGTCAGTTCACAAGAAACATATAATATATATGTACACAGAAAATAAACGTAACGATAGGAACTGTGCAAGTGATAAAGTCAAACCCATCTGAGTATTGGAACTTCCAAGACCTGCAACCCTAGCAGACTCAGATGGCCACATAAAGATACTTGTCCAGATGGCCATAGTAGCCAAAGACAGTAAAGGAAAAGAAGAAGCAGTTGCTAAGTAATAACCTAATAACTTTCTGTAATTTTTCAGAAGATAAGGTCAAATGGGGAACTAGACAAAGTTTTATTGATATAATAATAATAATAATTTATTAATTTTCCACATATACAGAGCATTTACATTAGTATGTTCTGCAGTTATCTTTTTATGTTATAAGCCAAAAGTACACACATATTTTATGGAAATAGAGACATTTGAAATTCATGAAAACTTGACTAACATTGATTATGCATCTATGATAAAAAGAAAACAACAATTGACAACTTAGAATACATTCGCAGAGCTTGCGGTTATCTAGAAAAATATCCTATGCTCATGTATTGCTTTCGGTTTCTTGATGTTCAATAGTTCCATGAGTTTAATAAGAGCACGATACACATACGTAAATATCGAAATTCAGCGTAATTTACGTAAAAAAGAAATCGTATTTACCCTACCAGTGAAGTGACAGGATTTTGACACAATTGATTTGATAGTTCAGATGAAAGTAGTTATTTTCATTAGCTGTATTTTTGTATTTGTAAATAATCAATATTTATTTGGTTTCCAGAATCCAGAATGTAATCCAAAGATTCCAATTAATCCATTTTTACTTACCATGGATTTTTTTCAAGATCAACTTAAAAATGCAGAATCTATTGTTTCGGAAACACAAACAGAACATAGTCGATTTGAGGAAACGAAATTAGAAATTCAGAAATTGAAAAAAAAACTATTTCTATTCAATATTTCAAATATGTTGAATAATAAACAATTTGAAATTTCATATGTTGAAGTGAGGGCTTACAGAACAATGCAAGAAGTGGAAGAAATACCTAATGTTTTCTCAAAAAATCCTTCTGAAAATCCTTTCTTTGTAATAGATGTGATTATTCCAAAATTTTTACACAATATTTTAGTGGAAAGTGAACTGGTCGTTAATATTCGAGTTTGTTATGGTAAAATTAGTATAAATAAAACATTTCCTTTCAATGAATCTAGTGCAATAAAAGAAATTCTCCCTGTATATGATAGTTCACAAAATTGTAAACTGGACATAATTTTTTTTGGAAAAATCAATGAAAAAAATATTAAACTGAAAATTAAAACCATTGATATAGATATTTCATACTATTTGATGTCATCTAATAGGAAAAGTATTTCTAAGCTTTTTAGTATTCAAGAAAAAGTTATGCGACTTTGTAATGTTTATAATACAGGTTGTAATAGGAATGATTTTAAGCATTACATTTTAAAATATCACATATTTAGTTGTTTGAGCCATAAAGACTTTATAGAATTGATATTAAAGAATTGTTATGTTCATATAAATTTGAATAACTTAATAAGTGATGAGAAGGGTAAACTTCATGTTAAGAATGAAGATTTGAAGATTTTCATCATGTACGATCTTGAACAGAAAATAATTCTATTAAAAGCAGGTCTTGATGATTTACATCGGGTGAAAAAGTATTTACTCGATCAATTGGACCTCAATTTCATTGTGGAGAAAACAAAATTTCAGGTAAGTAAGGAGGATTCAACTCGGTAGTGTTTTTATATAAATATATTAACTTTATTTTCAGAAACTCTGCGAGTTCAAAGTTTATCCATATAGTACACTAACTGAAACATATAAAGCATTGAGGAATATTCATTTTATTGGAGAGAAATAGTGAGCAATCCAGTTGTAGTTTTTTATGGTATTATGTATTGTTATGTTAAAAATCATTACCTATTGTATTCATAAGTATCCATATTTATGTATTCTCTGTTTCAAACCTCCATTGACTTGAGTTGTATGAACAAATTCTCAATATTTAATTTGATAGTCTTTTCATTCAGTAAAATAATTATTAACATAAACTACAAAACAATTGTGATTAATAAAACACCATCATATACATATATCTAGATATAATTCATTGAACTTCTCATGCTTACTGTCCCATATTTTCAGCTTATGTTAAAACTAGTGCTAAAACCATTTCATTGAATAATTAATTAGCTTCTCTATTTCGTCACTATATGAAAATACTTTCATTCGTATAACTATTCATAATTTCAATGAATCAGTTTACGAAGATTAATTGTATATAGATGAAGCTTAGAAAAATTATTTTAAATACTTCAATTCTCATTTATTGAATTTCACATTTGGTAATACTAGTGTTTTATACTATTCTCCAATTTTCAACAATAACTTTTACAGTTTTTTCGATATTGTGACCAATTTCAAGTAAAATAATGAAATATAAATTGATTTTTCCGTCGACCTCTAAATAAAAGCTTACTTTAACGTAGGTACACGAAATTGATCATTAATGACCCATTTTAATGTACAATTTCTCCTATTTTAATGTATGATTGTCATGCCCAAGTAGCATTTTGGCGACGATAACCACATAATACACCAAAATTAACGTTGTACTTGGTGCAGAGATTAGTCATTTATAGAACGACGCTCTCTAAACCACCGGACAACGTCGTCTTAATATTGAGCATGACTTTAGTTAAACTTCGAAGTTGTTACAATGTTCAACCAACTGACTACAAGTAGTAAATATTTTGGGAATGGTAATAACGTTCTGAACACGTTTAAGTGGCTACTTTAGTTATGTTGAACGTTTTCCTGAAGGAGAGCCGACCTTGAAGAATTTAACTAACCAGTGGGCAATTTGTCAGTTGAATTAAAAACGTTTTCGCAGAGTATTCTTTGCAACTAACCTTTTTTTAAGATATTTTCTATAAAGGGCATGACGGCAAAATTTTGATATTAATTTTATACCTAACATTTTGCTTTTTTATTTTTGTGACTGTGACAACAAAGACATATATAGGTACTGTTGGATATAATATCTTGTAAAAGAAGAACGTGAATGATTCTGAACTAACCTCAAAATTGTATTTAGTATTTAAAATAACAAAAATTGCAAATGCATTTTATTTTCATTTGAAAACGATTTATTTAAAAAATAAGGTGAAATGAGCCTTTAAGACACTGCCTCCTATTACAGGCAAAAAAAAATTATGCTTATTTAAGCTGAAATCATAAGCAGGCAAACTGGATATATTTTTTTGAGGGCACTTGCTCTTTTATTAAAAGTAGATAGATATTTTGCGGGAACTATTTTTCCTTTTTCGTCATCTGTGGTGCTGTAGTCTGATGATCTGTTCTCAACTGCACAAATTTGGTCTGCCTGGGCAGAAGCGTGCATATAAAGAAGTATATTGCTGGCTTTTACCAAACATTCGTACTTTTTCCATTTATTTTTATCTGGTATACTACCAGCCTTGGATTGCTGTTGCCGGACTTGCTCTTTTGTAGGGGGCCAGTACACAATTCCATTTTCTTCCCATCGGTTCTACCTCTTGCGTACTTTTTATGTACACAACTTTGAAATGTTCAGCTATAATTTTGAAAATGTTTGTCTTGTCGACGTAATTGAGAAAAAATGTTGGAATTATAAAATTGCTAATGAATGACAAGTGACACTACTGACAACTGAAAGCTGCTGAATATGGAGGGTAGTACCCTCCATACTGCTGAAGCTGATTAACACGGAAACACAGAACATCTGGTTAAGGTGTTCTGTGACGGAGAAACGCGTTCCAAAATATAGAGCGAGGTCGGATCGTTAGTTGAACTGCGTTCAGTTTTTGGTCGGATAAGCAACTCCAGTCGCGCTTCGGGTATAAAGTAAGTTTTCTGGTAAACTAACGTTAAAGTTAGTGTATTTTTTAGTTAATTGATAACCAGAGTCGTGTTGATGCCTATTATACTCCTACGCCATGTTAAAAGTGTAATTCTCTTTGGAAAAATGGTTGGCCATTAAAATTTGGAGCGTAAACAAACATGAACAAAGGATTATAAAGCCTCATTTCAGTTTCTCCAAAAATGAAAATGAACTCATGCAGTTTTTTGACAACACGCTGTCATGCAAAATTATCGGTTATTTTGATGCACTTGTGCAATTACTTACGATAATTTTTGGTACATCAAAAATCAAATAGACTATATTCCACATTGTAATAACAAATTATAGGATAGGCCATCTAGTCGGTTATATAGGTTAGGTACTCAAAAGCCTAGATTATTTATTAACTATAAATTAATAATAAGTAACAAGTTTTAATTTTAACAAGATCAAGTTCTTTTTACTAATTTAACTTAACTTGGAATTTTTCAGACTTGTCAATTTTTCCCAAAATGTCTTTGTTTTCCATCATGAATTTGTAAAAGTCGAAGCAACTCAAGTTTTTAAAATAAGACTTTATTTTGATCAAAGAAGAAAGTGTCTGTGTATTTTGCAAGATTCTCTCCTTCGTCCATTGCTGCGACACTAGCAAAAAAAACCCACTCCACATTCGCATTGTGAGCTGGTATACAAACATAATACTGTGCAATTTTGAGCAGTTCAGAATATAGATGTTTTAAAAAACTTCGGCTACAACTGGTTTGCATTTAATAGCTTTTCTCCGTCACTGAGACTCAAGCCTGACACACCCGGACACAAAATTTGTCCGGGTTTTGCCCGGACATATTTTTGAAGCCTCGTCCGGACAAACCCCGGACGCCCCCTAAACTAGGACAAATCTGGAGAATCCCGGACGGATGGCAACCCTACATCTATGAATTTCTCAAATTGTTCTATCGGGAGCATAAATATAAATATATCGAAATGAACATAGAAATTTATATTGTGTCAAATGTATTTGTTATGCAAAATAAAAATTTATTTCAATCAAGAATTTATACTCAATTCATGATGAGGTCGACGGAAAAATCTTGTAATAAACTCGTTTATTAATGTAGCGATTTATGGTCTCGAACTATTAAGGCGCTCGCTACGCTCGCGCGTTAAAATATCTCAACCATTAATCGCTGTCATTAATAAACTAGTTTATTAAATAACTATTAACAACTGTAATACTAATAATAATAATAATAATAATAATCTTTATTTAGCACTTGGCTAGTTATTGAAAAGAAATACAAATATTTTCAAAGCGTGTTTCCCTTAAAAAATGTACAAACTCTTTTAACAAAAATTTTCAAATTAGGAGCATTCTTTATTATTCCGGGAAGAGCATTAAAGATGCGAACACCTTCACAAAATAAGGATTTTTGTAAAGTTGCCGTTTTAACCCACTGAATGTTGTAGTCTTGGCCTGAACGAATATTATATTCATGAAAGTTTGATCTTTTTTTCAGAAAATCGTTAAGATATTTTGGTAATTTTTTATGCTCTATTTTATATATTAAAACCAGGTTCGCCTTCTTAATGCTCTGCCCGACAGATAACCAATCCAAAGCCTGCAACATGCTTACTATTGGGGTATATTTATTACAACTCCAAATGTGGATATTATTTTCAACCAACTCTAAAATAATGAAGCAAAGATCTCTTGACATTTTCATTTTACTTTTCAACTGATTTAAATTCATCAATTGTCACCAAAAAGTTGAAGTTATTCAAAAAAAATGAAGGACACCCTACTGCGTAGCACTAGGAATGATAAAACCCCTTGGCGCATGAGCATGTCGTCAATATTTTTTGAATGTATTATATAAATTGAATAACAATGAAGCCGATTTTACGACTGAAATGAAGGAAAATTGCAATAAATGTATTAATAATTCGATATTACGAATAAAATCCGTGAGAATTTAGCAAAAATATCCTATCCCGGTTCATTTTGCTGCAAATTATGAATCAAATTGAGAAGCAGACACAGACGCAGAATCAGCTGAAGCTATCAACGTCGCGTGGTTACCGTGGCACACAGAGCACTTCGACGAATGTTTTGTAGGACTTCCTATATATCGACCTTGGCGCATGCGCATATCGTAATGCCTATCTAAAAAAACGCTATAATTTTTTATTCTTCGTTGGGAAAAATTGGGAACAATTTATGAAATCATATGTATTTTTATCGATATCCGTTGGAATTTTTAAAATCGGACCAGATCCCAACTTTTTTTCTTGAAACTTCAGCTTCGCCTCGGGGTAAAAACGCTATAATTTTTTATTCTTCGTTGGGAAAAATTGGGAATTGAAATTCCCTTATGAAAACATATGTATTTTATCAATATCCGTTGGAATTTTCACAATCGGACGATCTCAACTTTTTGTCGTGAGACTATAACCCCTTTAGCTTCGCCTCGGGGTAATAAAGACTTAAATTTTTCAGTTTGTCAATTAATATCATTTTCAAACAGCAGATTCTGTTTCTCATTTATTAATTATCATCTATTTTTCATTATAAGTGAAAAACCATTAGACGAAAATATCACCTATGTTTGTTATTTAAAAAGCAATTATGTGATGATTTTTGGTGTAGCTTGGTCAATTAGTTCACTTTATTTCCTGTTGTTGAACAATGAACATAACGATTATCACAGCAAATATTTGTTTAGCGCCTTTCCTTGTGTAGTCGAAATTAGGTATGTTAGTGGTAGGAAAACATTATACACTGTAGTAGAAATGGTGATGATACATGAAAGATATCTCCTATTACCTATCCTTAAATGGGTAATGTTTCCAGTGGTTATTTAATGATGACGCTGCGGTATTCATGAACCTTAGCATAGCCATATTGATACACGTAGGAAACAATAATTTTAGTAACTAATTTACTAATATTCAATTATCAAATGAATTTTTCGTTTTAATTTAACGGCGCTGGCGTAGGACCATATTTTCATATTTTTTTAAAACAAAATATTATCATTTGAGTTATTTGCTCAGTTCAATCTGTTAAATCTTACAAATGACTATTGAATCTACAATATTATATTACGAATAGGAATAATTGTATGTATTCAAATCTAACATTATAAATTATAATAAAGTCCATTGAGTAATCGTTCAACACTTGTTCAATAGTATATTACACACCGAGGTGGGAAGTGATTCATTCCTGTCGTGAGATTAGTTAGTTAACCGAGACGCAAAGCGTCGAGGTTAACTATAATCTCGAGACAGGAATGAAACTTCCTACCGAGGTTTGTATACTAATGTAGATGTCAGATGAAGTCAATGAATGTCAGATAAAGTAGGATATTAAATTCGCGAATAATAAATTGAAAAACATGTCTTCCGACGAAGAATGTATGGATTGTACCCCACCAGAAGTACGACAGGCTGCTCATGCAGCAGTCCAGGGCTTGGTGCCAGAGAAAAGTAAGCATCGGTATCTAAAAGCTACTGCATTATATAGGAAGTGGTGCGAAGAAAAAAAGGTTAAAAATATCGATTCCGAAAGTGTACTCCTGGCATATTTTGGAGAACATAATAGACAAAAGAAGCCGTCTACTTTGTGGGCAATGTACAGTATGATACGAACGATGCTATAAATTGAAGAAAAAACTGATATTTCCAAACATGGGAAACTGCTAGCCTTCCTAAAACGACAAAATGTGGGCTTTAGGCCGAAGAAATCGAACGTATTTTCGAGGAAGAATATAGAGGATTTTTCAAATAAAGCTCCAAATAATCTTCTACCGATAAAGGTAAGTTATTTGTGATTCTTTAAATAAGTATTTAAAAAAAACCAAACTTGTTTGAGCTAATACAAATATACTGGTATTATTGTATTATTTTTTATTGTTTCAGGTAGCATTAATAATAGGAGTATCTGGAGCTTGTCGGACGGACGAATTAGTGAAAATGAAAATGTTGGATATAGCTTTTTTTGAAGAAAAAATTTCGATTGAGATTCCAGATTCTAAAACACATTCAAATAGATCGTTTTTGATTACTGATTCAGTATGGGTGAAGATCATTCGAGACTACATAAATTTGAGAAAAAACATAGAAATCGATAGATTTTTTGTTCAGCTCAGAGGAGGAATAGCAAGAAATCAACCAATTGGACACAATACAATAGCTAATTTTCCCCAAAAAATTGCTACTTTTTTGAATTTAGAGAATTGGAAAGGCTTCACAGGACACGCACTCAGAAGAACCGCCGCTACGTTACTTGCCAACAGTGGTGCAAGTGTAGGTAATCCAATTAAAAAGGCTGGGAGGATGGAAATCTACTGTGGCAGAAGGTTATTTAGATGGCTCTATAGAGAATAAGACGAAAACTGCCACTATGCTGTCCCAATGTGCCATGTCTTCTGTAGCTATTGCAAGTAGTTCACAAACCTCAGTCATTCAAAATGAAATTAATTTGTTGCCTAAAGAGACAACTATCGCAGGGTCCAACGCTGGTACAGACCTAAATATTTCAATAAATGCTTACATTAATTAAAATTTAACGATTAATATCAATAAGTAGTTTGTTGTATTTTAATTCATTGTTGTTTTTTATTGTTTGCCATTAAATAGATATTATAAAATTTGTCAAAAAAATGTGTTATTAAAAATTTTTTTTTTAACTAGAATTGATGAAATGAGGGCGGGAAATGAGGGCGGGAAGTGAGGGCGGGAAATGGGGGCGGGAAGTGAGAGCGGGAAGTAGAATTGTGTAATGTGACACTTCCCAACCTTCAATGACGTTAGTAATGACAGCATTACATATATGGTTGTAAATAAAAGTATAAATCAACTTAAGTGAAACACTTGGCTTGATATTACTAATTGTAATTGTACTCAGTATAATAGCTAACAATTTTAGTGGAATCAAGCCAAGTGTTTTTTTAGTTGATTTATAATTTCGTAAAATATACATTAATTTCATATGCGCTGAGCTATATGTATTATTCAATGATTCAACGTTCAGATACGTGGTATGATTCAATCACACAAATGATGATTTCAAATACGAGATTATATGCATATATTTTTACATACTAAATGAAAATTATCAGGCTGATGATGATGAGTTTTTGATGACATACTAATTTTCTCTGTTTGAAATTGCCGACATTTATGGGAGTTTATTCGGAGTGTGTAAGATGAAATTAGTTGTGCAAAAAAATACTTTAATTTATGTTTCGTTTGGAGGAGTTCTTCTCTTAGTTCTGGGAATAATTATGGGTTATAAGGTTTTTCCTAAAATTGTCGAGAAAAAAGTATGGGAGGTAAGATAAAGAAATCAACTTGAAAATTATTAAATCAATCAACGCGAAATTGTTAAAAATAAAAAAACTTTTAGAAAAAAATATTTAACCGACTCAAAAACAAAAAGGCCCTGACAATAAAAAAAATAAATCTTTATTTTAAACGAACTACTTGAATTATATCAAAAAGATGAGTTTTGATTTAGGTACGTTCACGTTTAGTAAGTGAGCTTACCACGTTTACTTTAGCCTTCAGAATGTCCCTCAGATCGGCTTTAACTGAAAATTTAAAAAAATAAAATAAAATTTTCTTCATACCTACTTTTGGTGATAAGAACCCACAAACGAGATCATTGATCTTGAACAACAAAACTGACATCATAAAACTAGGGAGCATTTTGTTATCACTCACTGCCTTACTAACCACAAATCCACGACCTATTTATTTTATTTGATTTTTAAAAATTTTTTTTACTTTTGTATTGTATTTATCACAAAACTAAACGAGTCCAAATTAATTTATTTCACTTAGGTGCCCGAAAAAGTTGTTGAAACCTTAAAATATTTTATAATAAGTAATTCATTTCAAAAACCCTTTATAGTCGCTAACTAAGAACCAATTTTGTTTTATTTTGTGAGAAGCAGAGGATGAAACAAAAGAAAAGTGGATAGTTAACACTTATCTGTTATTAGTTTCAAGTGCTAGAGAGGGTTCAAAAGTCAGTTTCAGAAGGATTTTAAAAAAAAATTTGTCCCCCAGCCCAGACCTCCCACAATTACATATTTGAAGACCACCCTTCCCCAGATAACTTCATTAATCTGCCACTGATTCCTTTGGTTGGTTTTTCTAAGTTGGTTAATTTTTTTTTCATTTCTAGTGCTAATATACTTACTTAGTGAGTACGTCATTAGAAAGCTACTATAACACAATCAAATTGCAGTATTATAGTTAGAACTTTAACATATAGATTATAATTATCGTTCGTATAAACGGACTTGTAGTTTATTTAGTTGAGAGTTTAAATTGTTAGTGATTTCGGATTTGGTGTGATTTTTAAAATCTATGCGCGATCTGCTTGTCCTATTACGTAATGATAACGTCTGCAAACAATATTATTAAAAAGCGCACTTTTATTCCCTAACTTCTCATTGTTAAGGACTGCTATGTCTTTGATCACTACCTCAGCAGCAGGAGATGATGACTTCCAGAAGCAAACACCTGAATAAGTAACGAAAAATCACCCAACACACTAAACGTGGCTATAATTTTTCAAGATTTCCCTGAGTATACATCATCAGATCCCGACTTGGTGAAAATGGGAACACTTCAGGGTTACCAATTGAAGTAAAAAATAATTTTTTTTAATTGGTCCACTATTGATGAAAATGTCGGTTAACATACAGAAAAAAAAGAATATCTACAGACGACTATAAAACTTTCTTTTTGAACTTGGTTAAAAAGCTTCCTACTACATTCAAGTACATTTGTATATATATATATATATATATATATGTATACAAATCCATGCGAGCGTTATTTGTCGAAATTAAACAGACTTTTACTATATAGAGTTATTCTCATAGCGTTGGTAACTTGGAAATTTACAAAGACTGGGTCCGTATTCATCTTCTGAACGCTCCCTCATCTCCTCTCTTCCATAAATTATCCAGTCACATCCAACCTTAAAGTTACTACTTTAACATACAACTGTATCTTCTGATCTGGCTGAAGGATTTCATCCCCATAATCCAAGCAGCCCGCCACCCCCATACATACATGAGGGAGGAATGAGAAACGTGGTCTTTCATTCGATATCATCAGTTAATTATTGAAGGATCTTCTGATTTTTTCGGTTAGTTGATGACATATGCACCATAGACCTTATTTTTGTTTTATACTACCTTATTTTTGTTTTTTGTTTTACACTAAATAGAGAGGCACTTTTTGGTGCATTTTAATCAGACTTCACCGAGTATTATACCTACTGAAGAAAAGTTTCCATAAATTAATTATCATCAGATAGCATAAGTTTGAAGAAGAAATCAAAAATTTCAATAATCGGAAACATTATTATCTCCAGTCGCTTATCGCAGTTATGATATATTATTTATGTTTGGGAATTCTCTGTGAATTGGGTTATTTAGAGAACCTACCATTTTGAATGAGGAGGTCGATAGTATTTCCATTTGAATCGGATAGTTTAAAAACATTTTCAGATTTAAATTTTTTTCTGAAAATAAAACCATACCTAGGTGAAATTTATAGCGAGAGAATTAGTTATCGAAATATTAGTCTAGAGAGGTATCGATTATTTATATTCGCATATTTCATTATTGATTGAAGACGTTTTTGAATTCAAATGATTAATAGAACTTTCAATCAAAACAATATAAAAGCTACTTTGCATTTTCGAATAGATAACCAGTGGCGGCTCGTGAGGTGTTGGTTTAAGGAGGCTACAAAAGGTGTTAAAAATTGATCATAGGCGAAAATTTTAAAGATTTTTCAAGGTCAACCGCCTTATAATTTAAAGAAAATCAAAGTAAAACAAGCACCCTAAAATATTAATTTCTTCGCGAAAAAAATTGTTTTCACTTTCGAGTGTCTACCTTGAGACCTACAACTCCTAGTTAGGTACAATATTCACAAAAACTCTTCTCAGCCAATTAATCAATTCATCTATTCATCAAAATTTTTTTTTCTTTCACAAAACACCTACCTACTTAACGAATTCGTTACCTATCAGAGGAATTAATCAACTGTTGCTCAGCAAGAACCAACTGTGAAAGTTTTTTCTTCCCAATAATAAAATAGGACCCTCCCAAAAATAGACTAAAATAAAACAAACAGAGAGACTTTTCCTAGTAAAAAGTAAACACTGCCAAAAAAATAATTTATTTTTACCTGTGATCCGGTTAGCCAAGGATGTCTCTCATAATTTCTGATATTAAAACCGGGATTCTGTTGTTTGTTACGCTGCACCAAATTGTTTAATTCCGGGGTAGGTCGCAATGTTTTTATTAAAACTCTATCGTCATAACTTAGTGCACTAAAGTTATGGGATAACAAATATTCCAGTAAGTCACCATTGAAATTTTCAAAATTAACTTCAGTAACCGAACTCATTTTACAAACAATACGCGAGCAAAATAATTTATAATCAAAACAAACTGTTTTCGTACACTAGTGACTACGATTAATGCTTTCCAACGAATTCACTCGATTTTACCCGAAAGCCTATAGTTGTGATTGGCCGACATTGTGTGAGAATTAATGTATACTCTTTGAACCGAGCAGCTAGCTTCAATCGGTGTTGCTTTTACCGGTATTTTCTATTTCAATAATGCGAATAAGATATATTCATTCGCAGCGTTTTCTTTTCTCTCTGGCATGGCATATGGAATAATGAACGCGTCTATACCTTATTAAGCCTCTGCAGCATTGCCACTGTTGATATGAAATCTTGAAATGAATTAAATGCAGTAAGCAGTAAATGTAAATACCTTCTATCGTAATTAATATAATGCAGGTTGAAAGGAAGGTAGGTGCATAAAATAATATGATTTTGATCAATACGAATATGCTGAATGCTGACTATTCAATATAATATAGTAGTGATACACGGAATATTATTGAGGAGGCGGCTTAGCCTCCATAGCCGCCTTCGAATAGCCGCCCCTGGAGATAACCTTGAATATGTAATAGAAACTACAGCACGAACTCTATGTTTTTGTATCCTTGCATTACGGTATTTGAATGTCTATTTCGTTTCTTCGAGTACAAAGCAGCAGACTTTATAGAAAGCATTCTTAATTTACTTTCTCTATTAACAGCAAGTGGTACTAACCGAGAACACTGAACAATGGGAATTATTTAAAAAAATACCATTTCCATTCACATTCAAAGTATATATGTTCAACGTTGATAATCCTGAAGAAATATTGATGGGGGAGAAACCAAAAGTCAGTGAAAAGGGTCCGTTTATCTATGAGTAAGTATAAAAAAAATGTAGGTACCTATAGTAGAAAGTCTATAGATGCATACTATTAGTCCAAGATCCCAGAGACTCCAGACATTACTTATTTTCCCATCAAAAAATATATGTATAATATAGTGTTCATATGTACTTTCAGTGTATTCATACCTACTAGCTCGTGCCGACGGCCAATTTTCAGGCACCAGGTGCTAAAGATGGGAAAAAACTCCACTTACTTTTCTAAAATTCTCTGGGCTAATTTTTATATATGCTTCAAAGAATACTGTAAACAGGGCCGTCTTTAATCTTTTGGGGGCCCTGGGCACATTACGATAATAGAACCCCTATGGCTTTGACAGGTCGCTATTTTGTCGGAATTTACAAGAAAGTAAATAACAAAGTTCTAGATTTATTTTTATTTCCTTGTAGCCACATTGAAAGAATAGATAATATAATATAATCCACAAAAGTAACTCTTCTAACATACACGTGTTAGTGCTCAAAAATCTATGTTGATTGAACAGGTACCCTTCTAGATTTGAAATGAGAAAAATCGTTAATCACTTCTTTAAAATCTGTGTTTTTGATCATATCACACTATATGGTCATCAGCAATAAACTGGTTCATCTCTCTCGAAGCATTTTATATACTTCTTAATCAATTTACAAATGCTTAAAATTCTTAGTGTGATTTCTACATTTTGAAATGTCTTCAATTTTTTTTCTTTCAAAATATGATATATATTCAATATAATACTAGTTCCTCAATTTCCACTATGAATACCTTTCAAGTATTCTGTTAAATGAAGTCATTTTCCTTCTCGGTTACGTCTTCATAATAATTTTATTTTTATATATTTGAATTAATCTAAACATGCTGAAATCGGTAAGTCTGATTCTCGGGCGAGAGTAGCTTCGTCCATGCAAAAGCTCATAAGCAAGTAGGTATTGTAGACAGTCATAGTTTGATTTTTATTTTCGGTAATAAATGACGGTTATCCTCTGGCAGGGTCTCCCTATCGATTGCGGGGCCCTGGGCCTGGGCTCGTGCCCAGAGTGCCCAGTGGGAAAGAGGGGTCTGACTGTAAAAATCAATAATTCTTACTGCAAAACACTTCTCGTCGGCGGAAGCCTTTGCCATTATAAATGAAACTCAGGGTAATATTGCAATACCTTTTGTAATCAGCCAGATCGATCGTAAGGGCCAAACATCCCCCAGACACACATTAATTGTCACTATGAATATGAGCTCAAGAAGATGATTCGCCCGTTTGTGCGCGAGAGTGAGAGAGTGTCTACTTTAGCCTACTCTATGTTTGAGTATACGTACTTTTGTGTTTCTTATATACCTAGGTAGTATATTATCGAGCAGAGTATGCAGCAAACATACATCAGGCTAAAGTAGACAGTAGGTATACTCGTAGAAGGTAGATCGACGTGCATAGATAATCACTCTGGCACATAAACGGGCAAATCATGTTCTTGCGCTCATACTCATAGATATACTTAATGTGTGACTGGGGAATGTTTGGCCCTTAAGATTGATTTGGCTGCTTACAGAAGGTTTTAAAATATTACCCTATCATATATAATAATCAAGACTGAGAATATAAGTCAAATTCCATTATTTTTTTGGGACCTTCAAAGCGTCTGCGAAAAGCTTCCGCTGACGGAAAGTGACTGGCAGTAAGAAATATTAATTTTTACAGTATTCTTTAAAGCATATATAAGAAAATGAAGTTGAGTTCTTTCCACTTTTAGCATCTAGTACCTGGAAAGTGGCCGTCGGCACAAGCTAGCAGGTAGGCATACTAAGAAAGTACATACGAACACTACTTCATCCCACTCATAATTTTAGCTGTAAAAGTAAGTAATGTTTGGAGGCTCTGGGATCTTGCTCTATATTATCACTCGCTTCGTTTTGCACAAATGTCAGATTTATCATTTCAGATTTGTTTCAAATAACTTGAGTTTGAGTGACGAACAAATAATAAATTACTTTTCGTAATCCCATACTGTTATTTTGATTTAACGGTATTCAGATGACAATTGAAAAGTCAGTGTTAACGGCCGCCGGCCGTTATAATTTCATAACGGCCTGCGGCCGTTAAGAAAACACTTGTTCAAATATTTATTTCAAAACATCATTCTGCATACAATAACAACATTGAAATCTTGGTCCACAGCGAGTTGGGAGAATAAACCTCTGATTTTCATTTCGCATAGGCTAATAATACATCTTCATTAACCACCTTTACATTCTTGCTTTTACGCCACATTTCATAATTTTCATATTCTTTTTGATATCGCACTTGAGTTATTTTCGGCAGTTAATCAACACTCTGCACTGCACATGATTCTCCCAATATTTCTAAAGGAATTTGATTTTGTTCCTCAATTTCATCCATGGTCGTCGTTAAAGCGAACTTGAGAACACAAAAAACTGACGTTGTTTATAAAACTGTCAAACTGTTCCATGACAACAGAGTGCACGACGTTGGGATTTCTCTTTAGAATTGCTAGGTACGGGTTTTTTCTTTCTTCGGAATCAAAATATAATCTTTCAACGGGATTACGAAAATAACTATAACATAATAATTAGATATGAATTGAATCACAGGATTGCTCAAATTGAATTACACACCGGTATAACAAATTTTAAAATTATATATTGGAGAGCAAATTGAAATAAACAAAGAAAAAATATTGAGCGACTATTACTCTAGTCGCTAATTACATGTCGTTCAAGTCCTGTTTAATTTATTTCATGAATAATTATTTCTCATCGTATTCAGAAAATTCTGCGTGGTAATACATTGTGCTATTCAAGACTGAGATTGATAGAATGGTTGAGATCTGTGTCTTTTTTTCCTTTCTACCTTTCTATTCTCGAATGTTAGGATAATGTTGATGTTCTCAGTGCTTTTAACACGGTGCTGCTAATGTACTAACTGTACATTGAAGAGCGTTCTCTTCCATCTACTTCATGTCACGTATTTCTGTTGCATTCACGATATTAGACCCGCTAACTATCACATACCGAGAGAAAAGGTGTTACACATAAAACACATGCAGCTGAAAAATATGTAGAATGCCGTCAATTTCATTTTAATGCTTGTTCCGTTGATTAACTCTGGTGAAAATTAGTATGACTATATTAGTAAAGAATTGCACAAGTTGGGTCGTTTTCTACATAAAATTTGATGTTGTAATGCTTGATATATTCAAGATTGTACTACATTCTCATCGTTGTTATTTTTTCGGTGATTATCAGTATTATCACACTAGATGATATATAATACTAATCGTATAAGTTTTCGACCTTTGGGGAGTGTGTGATTTTACGGGCTGCCGAAGACCGCCTTTTGCACAAATTTTAGGAGAAGAATGTTCAGAAAAAAATTCCTCAGAAAGAGGACAATAAGACTCAGTGGTACTGCCGAAATAGCTATGAAGGGCGTAGACGGGGTTCCGTTTCATTCCCAAAGCGGGTCGCGAAAATTTAGAGTTAAAAGTTTGAGGTTTTACCGATTCTTGATAAAATTATGCGATTCAAGGCGCTTCAGATTCAAATCAAGTGGGTTCGGATTCACGTAACCTCAAATAAAAGATTGGTTAGCATTACGGGATATTTCAATTTGTTTCTGAAGACTGGCGATCTCCCGATCGCGTATAGGAGGCTGAAATAGACGTAATCGGGGTTCGTAGTAGGATCCATATCTAGGCGAATATATTTTCACAAATATTATGGGCGATTCAGCCTCACTAACTAGTACATCTTGAAACAATTTTATGTGTTGTACTGTTTAATTTATCGAGGTCTGATTAAGTAGCCTCAAGAATCTTTGAGAACAATGTGTTTTCTGGCAGGATATACGGTTCTTTATTGATGAGAAATGTAATATAAATGACAAAAATCCATCATAGCATATAATACATTTGAAATGCCATTTTGCATTTGTCTGTAAACATATTATGTTGAACTTATATTGACAATTAATTTATGTAATTGTTTATATCGTTATTATCATTTAGTATTGCCACTACTCATAAGCTTAAGTTAGAAATGTACTTAATTGGCGATTAGAAATAATTTTATCGAAATAGTTATCTGCTATATGTTCGACTCCAATATCTACAGCATTAATGATATTTGATTTTCGAAAAAATATATAGCATGCATAGGACGTCTTTAATATTTGATTACCTACCGCCCTGAGAATCAAGTGAAATCACTTTACAAAATGACTAGGTAGGTGTAGATTTTCGTAGTCATTTATAATCTATAAAAAAATAAAATTTTCATTATTGAAAATCAAGATTGCAAATCCTGAGTAATAACGGCTATATTTAAATAAGTTTCCATATAAATAGTCTACTATTTTAAATAATATGATATTGTTTCATGTCTAGTTTGTACCATTGGAAAACCGATATTTCTTGGAATGACGACGAAATTTCTTTTTACGAATGGTCGAAATTTGAATTCAATGCTGAGAAATCTGGAAAATGGAGCGATAATGATGAAATTACTGTTTTGAATGCTGCCTATAATGTAAGTAACAATAGAGACTCATATATATATATATATATATATATATATATATATATATATATATATATATATATATATATATATATATATATATATATATATATATATATATATATATATATATATATATATATATATATATATATATATATATATATATGTATATATATACAACCAGTAAACCTCACGTATAATGACGATCTACGAATCTTGCCAAACTAGTTAAGACACTGGTCGCTGGAAAATTTTGTTATGGTTAGAATTTTAATTAAGTCGTATATAAAAAAATAATTTTTGTATATATGACGGCTCTAATCTATAACCTCATTTCGAATATAGCTAAACTTTGCACATTCATATGTTTTTTCATGTAGAAGATTTTTATGACGGTGAATTATGAAAATCGGCTGTAAAAATTAATATTTTAAAATACTCAGCTAGGTAGATGATCTAGCGCATTCGCCATGTTGTATTACAAAATCTGCTGGTATAATTTTTTTTACGTCCATCTGAGAGCATTCTCAGGGTGTGTGAGACTCCGGATGTTGGCGGTTACTCACTAAAAAACTTCTCATAGATTCCTCGGAATAGTTCTCCATCCTTCCCTTACAGCGTCCTTTATTATTATTATTATTATTATTATTATTATTATTATTATTATTATTATTATTATTATATATTGATGAGGGCAGAGGGACAGGTCCCATGCCCAAAAATAGAGAAATTACAGAATAATTGACCTACTAGCATGTACATATGAAAAAGAAATGAAAATAAAATATCACTACAACAGACCGAAATTAAAAGAAAATACAATATTATGAAATAAAAAAAATAACCGTAATCTACTCCGATAGAAATTTGTCCAGTCCGTTTTTAAATGTGTTTGTAGATGAAGCAGATACAATGATTGCGTTGAGATTATTCCCGCTGTCGAAAATCCTATTTGGTAGGAAGTTCTGTCTCGACCTAGCAGAAAAGTTTTCCGTCTTGAGCTTGAACTGATGACCTCTGAGACGTTCGTTGCGATTAACGGACATCACGTCGAGATTTCCAAAATTGAATTTAAATATTTTAAATGTAATAATCAGGTCACCACGGTGGCGGCGGGCATTCGGGTAGCCGCTGCTATTACTGCTATAATTTATATATGAATATATATATATATATATATATATATATATATATATATATAACTTCGAATCTTTTTCATATTTTATAAAGACAATTAGATATCTATCCAAATATATTAGGAAACATACTAGCTATTATGGCCATTTTCTACATGCATGTGTCATGGGCTGTAGGAGTTACTCATATCTCTGAGCATTAGTTGTTAAGGTGTGTCTTTTAGGGATGCCTAACAAACAGTGAAATCATTTAAAGTAATTATTGATACCAAATATTTTTCCTCTTTCGTGTTATGGCGATTTTTTTTTAATTACACCTCTCTGAAGGGGTAACGGGTTAATTAGATAAAATAAACTTGTCTTCGTAGGTAATTTTGTTTCTCCAAGCTAAATATTATTATTCTTAAATGCCTTTCATTTTCATGTATGAAAATTGATGATGGATTTTATAACACTTTCTATCACTATACTTAAATGAATTTCTGTATATCTCATAATGCAGCAATATATACAATCCTCAATATCGTGAAATAAGATACCATTTCTATTTAGAAAAAACAATTTTTGAATTATATGTAATTTATAAACTGTTTCATTTTCGTATTTATATTGAAAGAAGTTTGTAGAATATAATATCAAACGGTTTGTTCTTAATGTCCTAGGGATTATTCATAACCGTAGAAGAAATTTCACCAAGTGCATTAGAAGGAATTAGTTCAGTAACAGAAGGCGTATTCGGCGACAATGATAAGTTGTTCATGAAGATTAAATTGAAGGATTATTTATTTGGGGGTTATCCTGTTTGTGAGAATCCTGGTGAAAAAGGATTCCTCGTCGGAACAGTTTGTGGCCAGATGAAGGCTAAAGTTGGTAAAGGTCTACGAATGGACGGAAATAGAATATTAGCTGCACAAATGCATCATGTGAGTAATGTATATATTATTTATTTTTAGAGAAACGTATTTGACTGTATATTATGAATATATATATATATATATATATATATATATATATATATATATATATATATATATATATATATATATATATATATATATACATATATACATATATACATATACAGGGTAGCGAGTCTGGCAACAAGGTATTTTCTTTGAAACGATTGAACGTAAAATTATCAAATTTTAGAGATATGCACAGCATTGTATTTCTCGTTTTTCAGAGGTCCTGTTAAACTTGAGTGACGTCAGCATTCAGTGTACCATCGCCATCTTGAATTTTTTAAATAGCACCGTAGGTCGAAAGATATATCGTAGAAAAGTTGATTTCATCCCCTTTTCAAGAATACAGAATACGTACCACATTACTAAAAAAATAAGAGAAACAATTTTCCAAGACAAATAATATGTGATTTTTTAATTCATACTAACTTACAAAAATATTAATAGTTTCCTTATAACAGGAGCTCAAAATGTTGGCCACCTGTGCCTTAGCAATAATACAATCTGTATTCGAAGCTTCGAATAGAATTGTTTAACATTTATGGAGAAATTGTTTGTATCTCAAGACATTTGAGAGTTTCTGAATCAGTTACGTCTGATATAAAGTGGAGTCAAGTCAGGAGATCTTGCCGGCCACTTAATTACACCCCTTCAAACAATCCATCTCTGAGGGAAATTTTATGATTAAACGTTTAATCGTCTTAAAAAAATACCTTGTTCCCGGACTGTATATATATACAGGGCTATTCAAATTCGAGTATATGCATGGGGATTTCGATAACGGTAAGAGATAGAGGGATGGTTGAATGGGGGCAAAGTAGCATATTTCAGAGGTCAGTTATATGGATAAAAAAAATCTGATCTAGCTCCTTTAGTTCTGGAGTTATATAGGAAAATTCGAAAATTTCGAAATCCTTTTTTTGCCTATATCTTTTTATTTAATGAATTGTTTTCAAAACAATTGTCACTTTGCCATTGCCACTTTTTCTAAGCTATCTAAATATCTGAATAAAAATTATATACAGGGTGTCGTATAAATTGGGCCACCCTCAACTTTCAATTTTCAAATACGGACCTGTATTTTTTATTGCATTTTTTTAAATGCCAAGAGTCATGTTTTATATTGACGTAGTATTTTTCATCTGAATTACAGAGTGTTCTGAAAATATTGAACTTATTACCAGTAAAAATTTCTACATTTTTTAAAATTCCAGCTCTAATTAAATAAATATGATAGAATAAGGTTTAAATGCCTAGGATTTGGAAGATAATCAACATTATTCGACGAAAAAATGTTGTTCTTCGAGAATTCATTCCACATTTCAGTTCACGCAACCCATGATCAAATATACGAAAAATGTGAAATTCTTCCCAGTACGTACATGTATGTGCATATAATCAATGACCAAACAAAATAATCTTCCAATGGCAATCTTCATACTCGACACCAATTTGGAAATATTTCATTGTTACTTTTCGAACTACCTATATAATTATGTTTCATATTGGCGTTTTATTTTTATATTAATCATAAAGTGGTATGTGAATACTGAACTAATACTAGTGGTAGCTCATCATACTTTAAGTCCATAACAACTCTAATTACCCTCAGTAGGTATGAGGAAGATCTGTTTTATGTATTCTGCAGAGAACTCACTAACATAATCTGTCACAAACATAACATTGTATTTGATCATATAGGTTTTCATATTTTATAACTTATCGCATAAGAACATGTTTAGTTATTATCTAGAATTGAAATAAGTCATTATAAGTTATCATAATCGAAATAAATGTTTTGAATTGACGATCTTCTCGTTCCAGACATTTACAGAGTCGATTTTTTGAAGTTATTATTCGCTCTGAAGATATCTCTTCGGCGTAGTGATGCCAAAGCGTTCATGATTTTAATTCTTAAATCTTCTATACTTTCAATTTCGTTTTTGATATATTTCTATTTGTTTAGTGTACCCCATAAAAAAAAGTCAAGCGGAAAGATGAATGCTCCTACTATTTCTGTAGAAAACGTTAATCATATCTCTTTTCTGCTCTATGGGGAAACCCATTTTTTAGTACTAACAGATTTTTCATTAAATACCAACGGTAATTTCCAAGAAACTGTCAAAATAATGACAAGTGAGGTGGACTAAATATTTATTTTCCAAAGCATACTATGAGAATTCAAATAGTTTAATCATAATTGTTGTATATAGCAACAGAATGCCCATAAATTAACTGAAAATGTAGATAGTTCGGAAAGTAATTAACAATGAAATATTTGCAAATTGGTGTCTGTAATATGAAGATTGCCAGTCGAACATTTTTTTGTTTGGGCAATGATTATATGCACATAAACGTACTAGGAAGAATTTCGCATTTTCGTACATTGATCATGGGTTACGTGAAGTGAAATGTGGATGAATTCTTGAAAAAGACATTTTTCGTCGAATAATGTTGATTATCTCCCAAATCCTAAAAATTTAATTAGAGCTGCAATTTTAAAAAAATTTTGAGATTTTACTGGTAATAGTTCAATATTTCCAGAACACTCTGTAATTCAGATGAAAATACTACGTCAATATAAAACATGAATCTTGGCATTCAAAAAAATGCAATAAAAAATACAGGTCCGTATTTGAAAATTGAAAGTTGAGGGTGGCCCAATTTATACGACACCCTGTATATAATTTTTATTCAGATATTTAGATAGCTTAGAAAAAGTGGCAATGGCAAAGTGACAATTGTTTTGAAAAAAATTCATTAAATAAAAAGATATAGGCAAAAAAAGGATTTAGAAATTTTCGAATTTTCCCATATAACTCCAGAACTAGAGGAGCTAGATCAGATTTTTTTTATCCATATAACTGATCTCTGAAATATGCAACTTTGCCCCCATTTAACCATCCCTCTATCTCTTACCGTTATCGAAATCCCCATGCATATACTCGAATTTGAATAGCCCTGTATATATATATATATATATATATATATATATATATATATATATATATATATATATATATATATATATATATATATATATATCAAATCATGAGAAATATACAAGTTGACTATGGTCAATTTAGCATACTACATAAAGTGAAGATTTTACAATTAAAAAAAAAATTATCAAACAACTTTCCACGGGAGCTGGTTGTATGTATTTCGCGTCGCGAAATCTACATTCACAAACAAACGTCAAGTTACCCAGACTCAAAATTTGCATACAGCTGTTTCGATCTTATTATATCTCATCAGTGCAGCTTATTTGACTCGGAGTGAATAAACAAATTTCTAATTGTTCCTCAATACACATCGCAGTCGGACTACTATCTGGATAACAACCCAGAGCATCCTATTAGAATCCAACAATTCGCCCATACATTTCATGTTCGGGTGCATTTTCGATCTAATAGGTGAATTATTGGTTTCCAATGTCCTTCTTGGAGGGCGCTCTGGGTTGTTATTCAGATAGTAGTCCCGACCGCGATTTCTATTAGGGAGCAATTAGAAATTTCTTATTTCACTCCGAGTCAAATAAGCTGCACTGATGAGATCTAATAAGATCGAAACAGTTATATGCAGATTTTAAGTCGGGGTGACTTGTCGTTTTCTATAATTCACCGTTGGATTGTGAATGTAGAAATCACGTCGCATGATACATATGGCCAGCGCCCTTGAAAAATTTGTTTGATAATTTTTTAATTATTGAAGAATTTTCTTGTTTTTCCGTTATTTTTGAAAATTTGCCAAAAAAAAGTTAAGTAGTCATCACCAATGTATCACCTCGGCTATCTTTTTTTTTCGTATTAAATTAAGATGTTATTTCATTTCATTTGAATATATTTTAATATTTCAATTATTGTATTCTTCCACAATTGATTTGTATGTGTATACATCATTCAATTTTCATCTGTATAACTTCGCATTCATCGATTTGTTGGTAATTTTTTATTTCATCAATTTCATCATTTGTTTCAAACTTTCAAACCAATATCTAGATGATGGAATGACTGTTTCATTAAAAAATTTGAACAAAAATAGTTTCGATTATGAAATATTTATTAATAAGTCTAAATATATTAGGTATGAGATCAGACAATTGGAATACGCCTTGGGCTTCTTTCATTAATATTTTAATCTATTGCAGAAAAATATGACTCATCTCGGAAGATTCACCATAAACTCGGGATTGAAAGTAAAGGAAAAAGTTGCATCGTTAGTGAAGTATGATAATGATTCTCATATAAGCACATGGAAGGGAAAAACCAAATCTGAATGTAACAGAATTCGTGGAGTGGTAACTTTTCCACCTTTTATAAAAAAGGACATGAAGTTCGATACATTTGGTGAAGATATTTGCAGGTACTGATATATTTTTAGTATATTAGAGTGTCTATGCATAGTATTGAAGAAATGTGATTATTTGTGAACCTTCTTTGGGTGAAAGCGCATTCGAGTAATCGTGGAAACGAAAAAAGAAATATACTAGCCAAAGGAGCTACTTTTCTACACAGTTTTGAACCATCTCTTCCTTTTTTTCACATATTTTTCCTTTCATTGAAGAGGGTATAGAACAAAATTGTGAAACGTCTTTCAAAACCAAACAAAGCGGTCGTCATTATACATCCATTCAATATTATCCGACTAAATATGTTCCACAGGGTAGTGTTTTGGGACCACTATTTTTTATACTATATATTAATGACCTGTATCAATACTTGCAGGATTCTTTCGTCAGTCTCTTCGCAGATGATACTTTGATTTCTGTATCTGGTAAAGATTATCTAGATTTAGTTAACATTACGAATAACGAATTAGATATTTTGAATGAGTGGTTGATGGGGAATAAATTGAAATTAAATTCACAAAAAACAAAATGCATGATACAGGGTAGCAAACAAAATTGTTCTAATTTCAGACAGGTTAACTGGGTCATTAAAATTGATAATAGTATAATTGAATACGTTGATGAAATAAAATATTCAGGAGTTATATTTGATCCTCAGCTCAGATTTCAGAAACATATTGATTTTTTGTGTAAGAAAATAGGAAAAAAAGTAGGATATTTGTCGAGAGTCAGTAAAAATCTTTCACTGTGGTGCAGAAAATTAGTGTACAATGCTACTATCTATCCACATTTCAACTACTGTCTATCTCTTTTGATGTCTTGTTCCAATGAAGATATCTGTAGACTACAGGTTCTTCAGAATAAGGCAATGAGAATATTATTGCGATGTAACAGATATACCTCAATTGACAGTATGTTGAAGTCATTAAATTTTTTAAATATATCACAGCTTATACGTGTGGCGGGTTTACTATTGATTTATCAAATTGCCAACAATCAAGCTCCATTATATTTTAACAAATGTTTGAATAAAAGATCTAGGAACATGGATTACAATCTAAGGACTAAGGATAATTATCAGATTGAGAGATTTCATTCAACAGCAATGGAGAAGTCATTGTTTGTTGAAGGCTTAAGGTTATACAATAGCTTACCTTTAAGTATCAAAGCTTCTCCTACTGTGGAACACTTCAAGTCAAGGTTGAGAAAAATGTATTTTTTAAGTTAGAATTTATTTTCTGTTTCAGTTAATATTTGTACTTGTCTTTTTTCGAAGATTTGTAATGTAATTTGAATCTATTTGTTATGTAATAGCTTGTTCTGCTAAATAAAGTTGTATTATTATTATTACATTTTTGCTGCTGTTGCTTGTTTCCGTAAATGTTCCAAAATGATCCTTAAAATTTTCTTTCGGCAACAATTCCACCCATGGCAACAAGGATAAACATTTAGCAACAAAATGTTCCTCCAGTGGAACAGTGCCTTAACGTTAATATGGTTGTTTACAAGCCCATAGATAAGATATTCTATCGATACAGTTTATTAAATATAGCAAAATTTACTCAACGTGACTTCGAAACAAAAATTATTTATTTATTAAATAATCAGAATAAATCATCCTTATTTTATATTAAAAATAGGGATAATTTATTCTGATTATTTAATATATTTTAACTAATCTTGACCGAGAATATCTTACCAATTTTCAAAATGAAAATTATATGATAAATTTTTAAAAATGAGAGCAAGAAATTATCCAATGAATATTAGTTGAGGAAATCGCAAGAAATGTTTGACAATATTCTTATAACTATATTAAAACAATGGTTAAAAATAACAATTTACACATTTATTATATCGAAAACAAGAAATGACAAATTATGTAGAAGGGGTGAATACAAAGATGGTTACAAATCATTATTAGAAAAGGAAAAACCAATTCTGAACTGCTAGTCAGGTAGTTCGGTAATTTTGAAAAGATTAAGAAGGGGGCTTGAAGTATGATCGATTTGGCTTTTCAATAGGATACCGGAATGCTTGTATTTATTTATCTGTAATGATTCTAAAAAATTGAGTTTAATTCCCTCACTTTCAGTATTTAATATTTTAAAATCGAAATTGAATGTGTGATTTTCTTGGATTAAATGGTTTGCATAATGTGAATCCGACTTCTGATTAACAAAGCTACGTTTGTGTTCTGAAATTCTAGTTTGAAAACTTCTGAAAGTTCTACCGATGTAAAACTTATCACAATCGCCACAATTAATTTTATAAACTCCTGATTTATTATCTTTATGAACTTTGGATTTATTATTTTTTATATGATTTCCTAAATTATTACCGGTACGATAAGCAATGTTAATGTTGTGCTTAGATGAGAGAGATTTAAGTGTTTTACTTGAATTTCCGATGAAAGTGAGGCTGTTGTATTTGATATTATTTTTAGTAAGGGGGTACACCTGGTACTACGGCAATTTGTTTAATTATATTTTTCTCGATGTTAAAATTGGCGATTGAAAGTGGAATATTTACTGAACAATGTACCATACTACTGAAAGCTGCCATTTTGTGTTAGAATGGATGTAGGGAAGTACTATGTATGACGCTATCAGTTTGCGATGGTTTGCGAAAAATTGAAAAATTATGTTTGTTATCTACTTTTGTTATTTTCAAATCCAAATAGTTAATTGAGTTATCTTTTTCCATCTCTAAAGTGAATTTTATATTAGGGTGTAAAGTGTTAATGAATGTTTGAAAGCAGTCTAGTTGTCTAAGAGTACCAGTGAAACAACAAATAATATCATCCACATATCTAAACCAATAAACGAATTGTCGACTAACAGGATGATTACGAATTAACTGTTCCAAATTATCCATGAATACTTCAGCCAACAAAGGGCTTCCCATAATTAAGCCTTCAGTACTGCTGTAAATCTTATCATTGAAACTAAAATAATTCTTTTCCAGGCATAATTCCAAAAGCGACAGTCATGACAAAAATAAAAATAAAAAACTTACTAAAAAATTGAAGTTTATAATTAACAAATAAAAAATAGGGGTTGATCGTAGAGGGGTGAATTTTAGGGTTGTATATATTTTTGAATGCTGAATCATAAAAAAATGAAACAGAAAATTTTGTCTGAAAAAAGAAATTGAGACCACCCTCAACATTCAGGGGGATAAAAAATAAATGTTGTCCGATTCTCAGACCTAGCCGATATGCACACAAGATTTCATGAGAATCGGTCAAGCCATTTCGGAAGAGTTTAACAAATTAAAAACAGGGGTTGATGGTAGAGGGGTGAAAATTTATGGTTGTTTGTATTTTTGGATGCTGTATTATAAAACAAATGAACAGAAAATTTTGTCTGAAAAAAAAATCAAGGGGTGGATTACACTTAACATTTAGGGGGATGAAAAATAGATGTTGGCCGATTCTCAGACCTACCCGATATGCACACAAAATTTCATAAGAATCGGTCGAGCCATTTCGGAGTAGTTTAACTTCTAACACCGTGACACGAGAATTTTATATATTAGATGTATTCGCTCTGCAAGGAGCTCCCGTCCATCGGCCGAGTGCGCAACGATATCAAATCCAAATAACTATGAATAGTTTTGAGAAGGAGCACTATTGACATGTGAACACATCACAACGTCATCCATCGGAAACCGAGAGTAATCACCGAGAGTAATCTGACTTAAGGCCGAGAAGTGGCATGAATGATGATTGATGAATGGAATTTTCTTGTCGGCGTGTCGGAACTAGTTGGAGGTTCAATTTGATTAATCATCAATTTTTCAAATGAATTTACCATCGTAATATTATCTTTATCATGATGATTAAAATGATGGGAAAAGTCTGAGCATTGCTACCAGAGCTGCCTGCATGTCTGGTGGAAGATAGAACGATGTAACACGTTGCACAAATTCTGGGAAACTTCCTAGAAACTATTAGGTGGTTATTTGGACTTGATATCGTTGCCCACTCGGTTGATAGAGAGGACAGTACTGATGAGTTCGTTGAACAGCGAAACAGATGGGAATTCTACATCATCGAGTCCCATGTAATTATCTCCGCTGGAAAGTTGATTTGATTAATCATCAAATGAATTTCCCAACGTATTAGTTTCTTTATCATATACTCTGCGCCTGTTTAGCGGGAGTAAATATTTATTTCCAATATATATATATATATATATATATATATATATATATATATATATTTAAATAAATATAAGTATAAATCAACTGATTTGAAAATGAGAATCATTTATGTTTAAGGATTATGACGTTGTCATTCAATACTACTGAAACAGTCAAAGGAATACCAGGTTTTAAGTTTACAGCAATGAATGATTCATTTGATACAGTTGACAAAAAACCAGATAATTTTTGTTATTGCGTCAACAGAAGTAGGACTTTGGACGGAGGTTTCGGTTGTCTTCGGAATGGAGTATTAGATTTGACAACTTGTATAGGTGGGTACTAAAACTGAATTTATACTTGAAATTGTTGAATTTTGGAATATTGATTGATGAATGATATATCATCCATGAATGATACAGCACTTGAAATTAAATGACAAACACTTTGTAATAATGTCAAACTAGAGAAACCACTTTGAAGTCTTCATTCTTATCATTATGTGTATTATATATGTTTCATTATTATGTATATGAATATACCTATATATATATATATATATATATATATATATATATATATATATATATATATATATATATATATATATATATATATATATATATATATATATATATATATATTTATATATATATATATATAAATTTTTTTTCATTCAAAAAAGTTGTATAGCTGATAGTACTCTTCAGACCCAATACATTGCGCCAACTTTTCAATCCCACATATACTGCACCGGTCAATATGACCAACGTTTTCGATCCCAGCACTGTTGCCAGATTGTCGGGATCAGTCGCTACGATTTCAATGTATAAAAGGGATTGAAAGAGTAGGTGTTATGGCAAGAATGTGTATATGTGTTAATGAGTCGACGGGAAGACTAAATATCCTCACGAAGTGAACAATTTTCTTATCTGTGAAGATGAAATTCCTCATTATCTTAATCAATTTTTTATTTTCACTTATCTCATACCCACTAAACTCTATGAAATGTGTTGCCTACTGAAAAATGTCTCACGTAATTTATGGACGCCCCCTAACTAATTCTCTATCTTGGATTTTCCGACATATTAGTTTTAGAATTACGTCACACTTATTTTCGAGTTACTCTCAACAAGCCCTTCCATTTGATACCCATATTGTAGAAGTAAATAAATATAACTATTTCGAAATCTTGGATGGTCCGCCATATTGGATTAGAAATAACATCGCATTATTCTTCAAGTTACTTTCATCAAGCCCATTCATTTGATACCCAAATTGTAGGAGTGGATAAAAAGTAAATATTCCGCCATCTTGGAAGGTCCGCCATATTGAATTTGGAATGTCGCCAAAAAACTTACCGTGTATTGTCATCTCAACTAAATGTATACACAAAATTTCAGCTCAATCAGTTGAAGATATCTGCTACAAAATTGAGTTGCAAGATTCCACTCGAACAAACATACATTGCAAAAATTAAATAAAAGCTTTTTCTACTCCACCCATAGAAAGTGACGAAATTCGTACCTACATGTCACCAACATGTAACTGCCTATTTTAAGGTCTGTGCAACGTAAAATTGTGATTTACTTCACAGTAAACGAATAGCACGCTCACGGCTCAAGAGCCAATAAGGTGAAATCTGTAAAGTGAATCGCACGGCGAATAACCAATAAGATAGAGCCTTAGTAGTTAGGTACCACGGAAACGAATAGCAGCCATAACTTTTTCTTCTTCGTGTAAAAAGATTCTGAATTCGAAAAAAATTGGGGAAAATGATCCTCTGCTCACTAGACTAGCGTCCTGCCTTCTCTTATAGATGTAACGCCCTTTATCTCGTGAACCAAGCATTTCCCGATACAGGATCTTCTCGACTCTTCTCGACAAATTACTCATGGAATAATAACCTACTAAGGAAAGAGAAAGGAAAAACATTCCAAAATTGTCTAGTTTTCATGAATATCATACGAGAAATGGGGAAATACTGTTTATCACAGATCACTAATCGAAAAAATTAGAAATTTCGGCATTGCATCAGGGCATCAAACTATATACCCTGATCATTTTTCACCACATACATATATGGACGATATCTGAATAGCTCTTTTCGAACCCGAAATACCAAATGAACTTTCCAATCCCATATATACTGCAACTGCAGATCAAAAATAATAATGATATAGGAGAAAAATACCAGGGATTGCAGAATGTCATGAAAAGCAGCACCATGTCTGAAAGAGCTAATATAGATGAAAATGCCACAGTACAGGAACAGCCGATGAATGATGTAGTCTGGGTCTGATAGTAGCTCTACGTATACCAAACCCAAAAAGGAAAAATGGAAAAAGGAAAGAGAAAACAACAACGCCACATATGGTCTGAAGAGGAAAAACGATTGGTTTTGACCTATTTCAGAAACCAAATTAGGTCCAAAAAGGCGCGACGAAAAAATGAATGCCAGGACTTTATAGTGAAGAACTCGTCCTTTTTTGTAGATACGGATTGGGTAAGAATAAAAACCCTGGTGTACAATACCCATAGACAACAATAAAACCTAATTGAATGGAACTATGATTTTGTTATACCTGAACTCAATTTTGAAGTTGTATAAATTTGAAATATTTTTGAATTATTATAATTTTTTTTTCTGTTGTTTGTTTTCAATTGCTGACTCAAATTGAATATTGAAGTCAGATTTATATTATTTTTGAATGACTATTTCTGTTATTATTGTGTTGTTTGTTTTTTATTGCTGACTGAAACTGAATTATAAAGTTCAATAAATTTTAATTATTTTTGAATTAAATATTTTCGTTATTTTTCTGTTGTTTGTTTTTTATTTCTTATTATTTTATTGCTAGCTTGAACTTAATATTGAAGTCAGAAAGTTTCATATTATTCTTGAATGAATATTTCTGTTGTGTTCTTTTGTTGACTACTGAATATTGAAATGAAAAAGTTTTATATTATTCAAGATATAAATATTTTTGTTATGTTTCGGTTGTCTATCAATATGGTGATATTCCGATAATTGCACAAGTAAAAACGACAGACGGTTAGGATTTGTAAAAAAAAAATTCTGTCTTGGAAGTTTCGAAATGAACCATTTTTCATATAGTCGACACACTTTATCGTCTTCATCGGGTTTGTATAAGCTTCCATACCGGAGAATCTGCAGTTCATATTGATATCAAAAGAATCCAATAACAAATCTACGAGTCTATTCGAAATATTCACTAAGACCCACGACGACGTTTGTCCATACCGGGATCGTATAAGTCCTCGAATAGTGTATTTGAGGTGTATGAATGGGAAACAGCGTTGCCATATTTAGGGACTCAATGCGTTGGTTAACTATACGAATTATATACAGCAAGTTAATGTCGACTGAAGCGCCCTCGCACTGGTCAAACACTGAAACTTTCTGTATATAATCACATGTATAGCCGACTTTTCAGACCCGGCTGCAAATGCACCCCTAGCATACCCTCAGCCCCCTCATAACGATTCTATAGTCTAACGTTACCAGTCCCGAAGCCAGGTCTGACAACGTCACTTTTGGACTGAAAAGTCTGTCGAGTATACCGATTTGGGTCTGTATGTGCGATCGAACAAATATATATATATATATATATATATATATATATATATATATATATATATATATATATATATATAAGTATATATACTATTTCTTTTCTTGACCTGATATATTACGTATTTATTTTATTTCAAATATTGTAGTGTGACATATACCGGTAATTCTAAACATAGTTGACATAATATAATAATTTTAAATCTAAAATCTGATCCTTTGTTATATTAGTTTATATTTGGAGTATCAAATTGAAAGAAGTCTAGATAATAAATTTCAACTATTTCAATTTTTGCTAACAAAGAAAATTATGCTTGTCGTGCTGTTATCAGCGTAAAAAATATGGAGGAGAAAATAAATATTAAATATTCCACTATTTTGTTTCCCTTCATCTCTCAAATGCTACCATTTGTCTGTAGCAGTTCAACTATAGTCAGAGAATGTATGTTTGATAAAAATACTTCTATGTTTTATATGGTTTTGAATTGAATTTTGTCCGTTTTTCTTCTTTCATTTTAGGTAACGAATTTTAAGTTTGAAAATTCCATGTCTGACCGAAAGATCTTACATGTCAATAAAACCTAATAGATAATATATCATTCTTTCAGTATATTTAATGAAGAGTTAATCCTAATATTGCAAATAAACTACGAATATATTAATATATATATATATATATATATATATATATATATATATATATATATATTCATTTATATTTAATTTTCAGTTACAGGGTATTGATGTTTGGAAAAAAAATTATTGATGTTTCGTCAACTCAATTATCAATGAAAGCGTTTTTAAAACATCGATAGCCTGGAACATAAATATTGAACATATTTCTCAGCCCAGCATCGTGTTTTTTTAATAGAGCTACTCATTAGTAGATTTGATATAAATGAATAACAGGGTATTTCTTAGAATAAAAAAAATTATAACACAAAATTGAATATATTCCTAATGTATTGCTTGGAAATCAAAAAATTATTATTATTTTCTCTATAAATAGCTGGTGCCGGAAACATAATTAATAAAGATCAAAAAATAACAAATTAACAGCCTTCAATAAAATTGAAACATATGACGTGAATTTGAATGAAACAGTAATTGTAAGAAGTAATTTAACTTTTGTTTAGGCACTCAGGTAATACTTTCCTTTCCACATCTTCTATATGCTGATCGAACCTACCTTGACAGTGTGAAAGGATTGTCTCCGAAACAAGAACTGCATGAAACTTTTGTGACTTTAGAACCGGTAAGTTTTTATTTTAAATTTGCAGTTTTCTCTGAATAATTGAGTTAAAATTGATTTGGTTTACAAGGTGATTCCTTATTGATGGAAATTGTAGAATTAATGTATAAGAATTCGAAATTGACATATCCCAGATGCACTTAATTTTCTAAATATAATATTAACTAATATGAACTAAATATTTCTAGATTTTTGTGTTCACAAATGAATAAATACAAATGAAAATTAAATTCCAAAGATATATCTTAATGAATTATACTGAATATTGATTATCATAGGGATGAGAAATCAATATGAAAAATATAAATAATCATGATCTAAAATTTCTTCGAGTTTCATTATGATCTGTATTTATTATTGAAAACGAAAATCTATAATTATTTAAAGTTAAAATGCATAACTCTAACATTTAGAAAACAATGTGCATGAAAAATTTTTATTTGAAATAATTAGTATGACTCAACCTTGGCAGCAGTAAAATATACATATACAAACAACCAAATCCTATTATACGAGAAGATATCCAAAAGGATTACACCACAAATTTTTTATGCGTAACACCTCATTTTTAACACTATAGTGTCATAATTGGGAAACACATTGGAATTTTACTGTCACATCAATCGTTTATGTAGATCCCATGGGTTTCTC
This sequence comes from Cynegetis impunctata, assembly GCA_030704885.1. Classification (NCBI taxonomy): domain Eukaryota; kingdom Metazoa; phylum Arthropoda; class Insecta; order Coleoptera; family Coccinellidae; genus Cynegetis; species Cynegetis impunctata. The sequence continues at coordinate 919,461 of JARQZK010000727.1, forward strand.
GGTGAACACATGCTATATTCTTAAATTGATTTCATTTAGGAACTGGTATATCATCAAATATGTTGATGTTATTACTAGCAATTATTGTATCCTAATTTATGGCGCCTGCTTTCAGGCAGCCATAAAGTCCAGTGAATAATTTTCTTCTATTATCTTCATCCAAGAGATATAGAATGAAGATGAGTTCCAATGTTTCTTCCTCTCCGCGTCGGCAAAGTGGATTTTGTCTCAAGCGTATGTGGAGAGGAAGAAACAGTGGAATACATCTTCATACTATGTCCCTTGTATGAAGATAATAAAAGAGAATCCTTCACTGCACTTTATGGCTCCCTGGAGCATTCTTCATAAATTAGAATACAATAATTGCTAGTAATAATATGAACATATGTTTAATGATCTACGATTTCGTAAGGAAATAGAAGACTCACCAGCTTGAGTCTTTGAGAATCTTTCGAATATCCTATGTGTATTATTTCCATATGTTTGATATGGACTCAACTCCGTGACTTTATCTGTCTCTGTAAGAATGAACAAAAACACTATAATCAGTCCCTTAGCGTATTATATCCCAGCCTATCCCATTCGTCTTCTTCAAACAAAATCCAATATGAGACACATTACTTCATTGAGTTTTGATAGAACTTGCTCACTCATTTACATTATTGCTGAGCGTATGTTCCAATCGGACAAGCTCATTAGAAGGTTCCACTAGAGTGAAGGATCCACCCTACTATGAAAAGAAAAAAAATCAATTAAATAACCTTCTATGCGATTTTAAACAATTGCAGAAGCATACATACAAAAAATGAAGAAGTGCATTTAATTTGACTCAATTTGAATTTCAATTGAAATAATCAAAAAAACATTTTTATGATACTTAATTGAAACTAATCCTTTATTGTTTCAGGTAACGGGAACTCCACTGAAATTGGCTAAACGAGTGCAATTTAATATGTTCTTGAGAGCTATAGAGGGCGTATCTATTATTGAAAATTTAACTAATTCACTGCTGCCACTATTTTGGGTTGAGGAGGTAACATGTTTATACTTAAAATATCATCAATCAACCAAGTAAAGATCTCTCATTGTTTTTCGTTGCTTAACGAATCTTAACTATCTTATTTTCATATAGGTACTATAAAATTTAAACAAGGAAAACTTTTCCAATATTTTCAGAAGCATTATAAAAATAAATAAAAAAACACGTTTTAATAGCAAATCCAACTAAAAAGTAAATAATAATCAATATTGTTTTAATAAAACTTTTACGAAGTGCATCGCATATGGATAGGCACATGTCGAGATCCGATTCGAACGGAATAAAGTAGGTATCTATGAAGTTCAGCGTGGTTAAGAAAATGGTTGTTTCTCACAAAGGATAGTACCTGAATATCAACTCAATCCACGTATCAAATTTCAACCCTCTAACAACTCAATCTGCAGAAACAGCGGGGGTGAGCAAATTTTCAAAAACCAAGAAATCAAGGAAAAAAATGTATACACCGAAAGGGAAGTTGCCTTACATGAACTCAATGCACGTGCAAATTTTCAACCCCTCTAACTCAGTTTGGGGGTAAAAAACCCATACAAAAATCGAGAATGTCAAGTTTCGAATATGTTGTTTGTAAATAATTTCCACATATTCTACCACCGGTTTGAAAATTTTCCACCGATGCTACTCAAAATTCATTTAGAATAACTTTGTTCCACAAAAAAAGATAAGTATAACTACGGTACCTATATGGTACGAATATCAGAAATTTGGTTTCCTTATTGATCGATAATAAGGACAGACAAACAGTTTTTGAAATATCTGATGTATATAAATCAAAATGAATTGATTGTGATGAATTTTATTCTGGTCAAATTCACCCATCACTAATGACCAAATAGAACTAAGGATATCCCTATACCTATCTTTGAAGAAGAAGTATAAATAGGTAGATTGTTAAACATTCAAAAAACAGTTAGAAATCCCTAATGGGTTTATAGCCCGAAATATATATTTCAAGTAAATATAGTGAAATTTGTTCGAAATTTTTTCAATGTCTTATATATATATATATATATATATATATATATATATATATATATATATATATATATATATATATATATATATATATATATATATAAATTATATATATATATATATATATATATATAATATTTACTATATAATATATATATATAATATATATATATATATATATATATATATATATATATATAAGTAGAGCAGAATTATCGGTATAGCTATTGGATTGAAAACTTGGAGATGAAAATAGCACAACAAACGAAATCCCCTGCTACGGAAGACAATCACACATTTGTGGCTTATTGTTTGAACTCTCGCGGATGGCATTAATCACCTCCGTGGCAAAGTTTGACCAAATCTCCCAAACCGGAGAGTTCAAACAATAAGCCACAAATGTGTGATTGTCTTCCGTAGCAGGGAATTTCGTTTGTTGTGCTATTTTCATCTCCAAGTTTTCAATCCAATGCTTGGCTACGCCGTTCTGATGAGGACCAAAAGAGTCCGAAACACGTGTCAACGGCTGCTTCCATATAAGCGGGCTATACCGATAATTTTGCTCTACTTGTTTAATATTTTCCCGCGACTAATTTCTTTGTTGTTGTTTATTTACTCGGTCTGAGATCTCGCGGATGGCATTAATCGCCTCCGTGGCAAAGTTTGACCAAATCTCCCAAACCGGAGAGTTCAAACAATAAGCCACAAATGTGTGAGTGTCTTCCGTAGCAGAGGATTTCGTTTGTTGTGCTATTTTCATCTCCAAGTTTTCAATCCAATGCTTGGCTACGCCGTTCTGATGAGGACCAAAAGAGTCCGAAACACGTGTCAACGGCTGCTTCCATATAAGCGGGCTATACCGATAATTCTGCTCTACTTGTTTAATATTTTCCCGAGACTAATTTCTTTGTTGTTATATATATATATATATATATATATATATATATATATATATATATATATATATATATATATATATATATATATATATATATATATATATATATATAATATATATATATATATTATATATATATATATATATATATAATATATATATATATATATATATATATATATATATATATATATATATATATATATATATATATATATATAGGAGCCAGCGGCTCCTATAGAACCAAATAAGTTGAAATTTGGTATCTTGTTTTCGAAGCAAAATGAAACTATCCAAGTTTGGGTAAATTTCGCCAATTTTACGTAGATATTTCTTGTTTTTTTCGTGGTTTTTTGAAGTTTGCTCAACTCCACAGCTACTGCAGATCGAGTTAGAGGGTTTAAATTTGTTACGTGGATTTTGTTCATGTCAAAATCCAATCATTTGTGGGTTTTATCTCTTTTTCTCTACCGCTCAGCACTTTGCGGTGACTATTCTGTTCGAATCGCATCTCAATTATGCGATGCACTTCAAGATTTTTTTTTCTTAAAAAAAAAATAATTTTCTCATTTTTATTTCTGTTTGCTATTAAAGAGTGTTTATTCAAACCTTTATTCATTCTGCTGGAATAGCATATGGACGAGATGCACTTCGCTCGAAGAATAAGACCCTAGTGACGGAGCTCTGCTGCACATGCTTTTTTTATCTAATAACCCATAAAGTATAATGAAACATTGATTTTAATAATAATAAAATTTCATTTATCAGTATGAATTGATATTAAAGAATATATGTGGTAATATCGCTATTGGCTAATATGGATTCAATATTCGTTAACTGTTTCATTATGTGATCTTTTTCAGAGTCTTATCCTACCTGACAATTTCACCGACAGGATAAAAAAGGAGCTGCTCAGTAAACTTTTCATTCTAGAAGCATTGAAATATACTATGATAGTTATGGGTATTGCGGCTATCTTGGTACCAGGTTTTCTTCTCATGTATTTACGTTAATTTTATCATGCAACTCTTTCTTTAGGTATATTGCACTAACTGAATTATACTAAGTTAATTCGTTGACCTAGTTAATAAAAAATATTGCTGTTCGATATGCATTTCAATCTTAATTTACTATCTCTTCACAACAAAGTATTATGGAATTATCTGAAATTTACATTTTGTATTTAGTTACAAAAATATTGCAGTTGGAGAGGTGGAATATACCTGTCAAATAAATGAGTTACGGCCAATTTTATCGATTTCAAATTAAATAATTCATTCGTTATATAAAATTACTAGCTTCTACATTATAAAGTATGTATATGTATGTATTCTCGCGACGGGATTCTGCTTTTTCGATCTGAGCGGTGAATTGTTGGTTTCCAATATCCTTGGCGGGGGGCGCCCTGGGTTGTTATCCAGACAGTGTTACCGACCGCGATTTGTATTGGGGAGCAATTAGAAAGTTGTGAATTCACTCCGAGTCAAATAAGCTGTACTGGTGAGATCGAATAAGATCGAAACAGCTGTATGCATATTTTGAGTCGGGGTGACGTGACGAATTCTATAATTCACTGTTGGATTGTGAATGAAGAATTCTAGGCGCGGAATACATATAACCAGCTGCCTTGGAAGCTCAAGACTGACCCCTAAAAATGTTTGTTCGATATAATAACTAATGATGTTCAAACCACATTAATAATATTTTTTAACAGGTAGGACATATAGTAAAATTAAAATCTTCAATTCTATAATAATCGAACCATACACATTAATTCTCTGATTTGAATATAATTATCGTTCCAGCAACGTTTCTTTAAAACATAACGTCGGTCTGTGCTATTTATAATAGAGGGGTAAGAAAAGGGGTGCTGATAATTTTAAATGTTCGTAGATTTTTCGTAAATGGTAAAATAAATCTCCATTTAATAGAGCTGAATTTTCTAAATAGCTCCAAAGTTAACGACTTTGGTAGGCCTAAATTTAGTATGTGAAAAATGGAATCGTTGTTTTGAATAATTGGATTGAAAATTCTTGAAGAGAAATATTCTGGATAGGCTTTGATGCTGCTGCTCTTGTTGAAGATGATCTCTATGTTGACTTATCGATGACACATTTTTTTGTAGAACAAAACAATTAATCTGTTAAGTGAATAGTGATCCCATTGGTATTGGTAGGTATTGGTAGGTGTGGATGGTGACCGATGCGCTGCGACCTTATTAGATCTATTGTGCCCCATCTTCTTCTGCTTCTCGATGTGATCTCGTTTTACAGCAGCCCCTCAAGCCTCAATACCTTCAGGAATTTGAGGATTTTAAGGGGGTCTATTCGTGGTATTTCTTCTACAGTCAGCTGGTATGATCCCAGTGTGTTCAGTCTTTCATGGTGCACCGCATAGCACTCCATCAGTATATGGTGGGGTGTTTCTGGACGTTCCTTGCAGAATCAGCAGGTGCTGTCCCCCTCTAAACCTAGCTTCCTTAGGTGTTCTTTGAGTCTGCAATGCCCCGTAAGAAATCCTGTGATTGTCTTTAGACTAGTTTTGCTGAGGTTAATCAGTGTCTTCGATCTTGCTCGGTTGAACTTTCCGAGGAGATCTTTGGCCTGCCCC
>JARQZK010000727.1:927500-950000 GCA_030704885.1 Cynegetis impunctata
TCAATGCTACAAACTGAAGAATCAAAGAAATATACCTACTCAAATTGGAAACGGGAGTTATTTTTCAATCATATTTTTATAATGAACGTTTGATACATTATGAGCACTAGTTTTCAGATTTATTTGAATACTTTTTATAATCAACTTCCTTCATTCAAGAAATAAAGTTAGATAATAGACTACAAAGTGAAACATTATAAGTGGTATATGTTCGAACAATAGATTAATTATGCAATAAATCATGATAATGAAGCATACCATTCTTTTTAACCTACTAAAAGAAATAGAGAAACTTTCGATACCTACGACTTGAACATGCATGACACTACTTTTCAGTACTGAAAGTTAGAGTTAGAGAAAATTTTGTTTCATTACTAAGTGGACTGTATTCGACAGAAAGTCTGAAAATTTTTTATAATTGGAATTATAATATTATCCACTATTCAATTTAAAAAAAAACATAGTTGTTATTTCTTTCTCAACCATTCACCATGAGCTGAATATAGTTTTCGTACTGTCCAAGTATTCAGAATATATATTCATTTGAATGTTTTTTGTTTGACAAAATCAAACTATGATTCTACATAGGAAATTCTCCGTTATGAAATAAAACAGCCAATATATCAATAGTAATATTCTTCTCAGCTAACATTTTGTCTACTTCTTCAGGATACACCACTCTTTCATTATGGAAGTGTGATTATTCGGTTTGAAAGTTTGTATAAGTAATGTGAATATCTTATTTGGCATACATCGAAATTTCCTACAATTATAGCAGGATATTAATATTTATTATGAATAAGAACTATATCGAAAATGATCTGATTTTTTGCGAATTACTTTATTTTATTTCAAGAAATTTATTTCAACCTGAAAATTATGACTCGTTGACATCAAACAATAACTTAATCAGGAGCTGTTTATTTGATATCTTTTCTTACTTAAATTCTTACAAAAATTATCGAAATATTTTATGAATTCGGGCAAAATTTAAATGAAATTATACTATCACGTAATGAACCACATATGTGCACCATCTATTATGTATATCAAATGATAAAATTCACCTGACATCTGCGTGGAATCCAGATTGCCAGTCAGCCCAGTATGTGACAATTTGGGTCCTCCCATCAGGTAAAGCCACCCTGTATTCTCCTCTAACTTGGTTACCATCGCTGACTTCTTGACGGTTATAATTGTTACCACTGTATTCATCTTTTACTTCGTAACCAAATTCGTATGCCTTTGGCTGCAGAATAGTTGAATTTTACATTTTTTTCAAATTGTGGAAAATTTACATAGTAAATATGTTTAGGATTAACAGGAATAACTAATTTTTCATGTAGAAGATAGGTAATTGGCGAATATCCTTAATAATATTCGTAATTTATGAACCTATGATGCGTTTCACGAAAACAGTGGCTTACACAGATAGAACATCAGTTCTATCTATCTCTGTTGTGGTTAAACTGTGATCAGTGATGATGGTGATCCTTGAATAGATAAATTATATATATATATATATATATATATATATATATATATATATATATATATTTATTCATTCGAAATATATACATATATATATATATATATATATATATATATATATATATATATATATATATATATATATATATATATATATATATATATATATATATATATATATATATATTGTAGTTGCCACACTTTTGACTTTTGTAGTTCTAGGTATTAACCTTGAATTCCAAATGGCACAATAGCACATGTAATAAATCGTATGAAATCTCTTTTGACATTTACTAATTTGTGAAAAAATCAATATCATATAATTTTTTTTTTTGAAAAAACATCAATTTTGTTTTGTGCAATTTGTGATCACAATATATGCTCAAACAGCGTACTTAATTTTTCTTGGCAATAGTATATGAAACATTTCTTTACTTTTTCAAAAATCTCTGGAGGTAACATCCGACATTGAAACAACGCATTGTGAATGAATAGAAAAGTTGGTTCGACTTAAATCAGGAGATCGAGCTGGTTTGGATTAAACATTTTTTTCTATTTAAAAATAAAAAATGCGAAAACTTCTTTCCTTTTTTCCATACTGAGTGTATAAATATTATTCGATGTATCACATTTCCTCTATTGCCATTCGAAATTCCAAAGTTTATATCTAGATATACGAAGCAGTGTCAACTATAAAATAGGTATAATGTAAATCGATGCTCTCAAATTGAAAATGGATCTGTTTTTGGATTTAAAAAAATTCTGATAAAATATTCAAGTGAAATTTTACTGGGGCACCCTATATATATGTGTATATATATATATATATATATATATACATATACATATATATATATATATATATATATATATATATATATATATATATATATATATATGTATATATATATATATATATATATACATATACATATATATATATATATATATATATATATATATATATATATGTATATATTATATATATATATATATATATATACATATATATATGTATATATATATATATATATATATATATATATACATATACATATATATATATATATATATATATATATATATATATATATATATATTCTTTTTTTTTCAATACAAAAAATGGCCTCGACAATTAATCATTAGCCAACAAAAATATTAAGATAAGTGAGAACAAATAATTCAGGGGAATATACGGGAACACAATACGCCAAGGGACTCATCGAGGCGATTTTAATCTTCATACACATACTAGAGGTGAGTCACGGAAAGGAAAGGTTTACAGTAGGGTAAAAACATAGGGATAGCAACGACGTATCAAATTTTGGGACCGATAGAAATAATATGATCGTATAAAAGTTTATAAATTTCAAAGTTATTAAGCGAAAGTAAAAACGCTAAATGGAAAGCTTGATTATGATTAATCGTAGGTATTTTGAATGTTTAGCGAAAGTGTATTACATTCGTGTCTAAAGTTACTACAGAAGAATAATAGATGATCATTTTGAATTGAAATAATAATTCTTTTTGAGCAAAAACTACCAAATATTCAAATATAGATTTTCATTCCCATCTCATGTTGAGCATTTGAATCTTACTTCTCCATATTCATGATGACTATCATCATTAGCATCATAATTTGGAGTTCCATAGCTACTCAAGGGGGCTCCATTTGGTGTTCCATAACCATTGCTTGGAGCCTCACAAAATACATTCGTGATGTAAGAAGAAATGATCAGGAATATTATCTGAAATGAAAAAGGATCTCGTTAGATTTATGAATATTTGACAATATGTTTAAGTGCGGATAAAACTGTTGATTCTCATCAACATTAACTAGAATTCTTGAATGTTATAATTTTATGAATCTAAAAACCAAGCTATTGAATAATAATTTTCTAGAAATTAGCATAAGCGAATTAATTGAAAAACGAAGAAAAATACTTTATATTAAATTCGCTACAATATAGTGCATTATTTTCTGAAGTGATTCCATTTTGTTTATTATCAAAACTTTTTTATATCATGTTAAGGAATCCAATAATCAATTGAAAAACGAGTGTATGATTCTTGGTTAAACGTATTTGGACGTTCTATAGATGGTTAGACATTTATAGATAATTGTATGATATTATTTAGACTAAGTCATAATAAACAAAACTATTGATTAAAATTCAGATATGATTAATTGAATCAATATATATCTCTAAAACTTTCAAAAATTATAAACATGTCTACTATGTATTTGAAAATATCGGTTGAGTTTCCGGCTAAATTTAAATTATTAAATGCTTGGAACAAATCAAATTTGAAACTACGAAACCAACTGAGTTTTTCTACTAAAACAAGTAGATTAATTACAAAATTAAAATCATGAAAATTTTATGAAGTAATTTTTTTCTTGATCAAAGTACTCACATTTGAAATCATTTTATAATCCGTATATTTGATAGGTATATGCACTAGATACACACAAAACACCTTACAACTGTTGAATGAGAAACGTAACTACTTGGAAAAATGAAATTTCGTCTTATATATTGTTTCATTATTTTGCAATCCTTTGTGTTTATCTATATAGACTAATACTTTTACTTCACGTAACTCCCACGAAAACGATTCAATGAGATTCTCGGCGACGAAAAGCTAGAAACAAGATATGCTTCCTATCCTTGAATCTGAGAATGAATTGTAATAACAGTAAAGATTTTGGACTTACATCATCTAGTGATCTACTTTATTGTAGTCATATCTAATTAATTGGGTAAATATGTATTAGAACGCCAATTTCATTCCATTATCTGATATTACAATTCACTAAGATGTCTGTCATTGTGTCAAGTTTCAGACAATATCGAGTGTTATTATCTATATTTCCTTTAGTATTTCATTCTAAAATTATAATTATGTTTTGTTATCGAAGTACGTATTTCAAAACTTAACACTGAATGTTTTTTGCGAGAATCCAAAGCTTTGTACAATTATTTGCCAGTTATAATATTCAAATGATTAAAAAACAAAATTCTAGGTCTACAGACATAGAAGAATCAAATTATCATATTTTCGTTAAGTTTCATTTGAATTTAAATATTTCTGGAAGGATTAAAAAAAATTGTGGTTCATATAAAGCTTGAGAGAGAAGCTCTCTCAATTCTCGATATTTTAGTCAATTTCTGGACCCTCGAAGAAAAATGGTTTTGAGTAATTCAAACTGAATTATTTCTCAAACAATATAAACCAGCACATGTGCCAATTCGTACCAAGTTCAAATCGTTGAGCTTAGTTTTAGTCTGTTTTATTGAACTTAAAGCATTGGCGAAAAGTTCTATGTTGTCTCGAAATAACTACAAAAAACTGTAATCTACCCCGTGTGGCTACTAGAAGCAACGGATCCTTATTGCATACACTCCATTGGATATAATTTGTCAAGATGTACTATAGTTTGATACAAACAATCCTAAGATGAACGAAGACAAGACTCAGCATTTGCTACTTGAAGCAAATGCTGTAGCAATCGAGTATGACCTTAGGTTCGCATGCCAAATAGAGGATAGACGTAACTATCCAGAGCCATACTCACTGTGAGAAGAATTAAACAGCTTGCTGGTCAGCACTCTGCAAAAGTAGCATACTTCAGCTACTTCCATAGTATACTCACCTATGAATTAATGTTCTGGGGTGAAAGTCCACAATGAGAGCATTGTATGGCGCAGGATGCAGGGATGGCTGCAGAGGAGTGTTCGTCAGAGAGTCTCTTATAACCTTGGTGTCTCTCTTGATCCTTGTCAGCTTGCTTCTTATCTATGATAACATGGATACTTTTCCGAAAAACAACTTCCACCGTAGCTATCCCAGCAGACATGCAAACAATCTTGCTTTTCAACATCATAGGAAGGGATCTTACCAGCTGACCATTAATCATATAACCCTTAAAAATTATAAGTTACCTCTGGGATTCAGAGAGAGAAGAAGAACCCTGGAATACCATCTAGAGGATTATATCCAGGATATATCTTCTAAATATTCATTTTTGGTGTAATAGTCCTTTTACACCAAAAATGAATATTTAGAAGATATGTGATATGAATGTGAGGCTGTTTGTATTTGTAATTTTATTGTGATATTTGTCCATTTATGTTATGAATGTTTACCACTGATTGTTTTGTATTTGAAGTTGGACTCCTCCTGTATATTTTGATGTGTTAGAATAATCTTTCATTGTATTAATCAGGAGATCTTCCTCATGCTGTGCCATACTTGGTAAACCGGCCATTCCCAGAGGCAAGAGAGCCTTGAAAATAGTAAACTTTTCTGTGTCGCACCATTTTTTCTGTCTTGGACGAAATGCGATTTTTATACTTTATCATAGAGTTTTTGATGTAGTTAGATCGGGTATGACCTCTAGATTATGGAAAATGTTTGTTGCGTTTGGACGGCAGGTCTACTTTTATGGATACTTCTCAAGAAAATGCTGTGTATTTTGTAAGTATACAATCCAGAGACTTAGAACTTCATTATAATGGTTCCGCATATGTTACTCATACAATTCCACAGGTTATGCCTACCTAAAGTGGCGCCATCGTAGACCATTTAAAATTGTTAATTTTGGTCGATTTTCTCCCATATATAAAACGGTTGATAGGAGAGTGAGAGAGATTATGGTTTAGAGAAATGGTACAAGATTTGAATAATTTTGACAGGAATGTTCAGAGACATGTAACTGCATCAGGGGTGTGCAATTATGTCATAATAACTGTATCTCCATGGGTCTCTATGAACTCGCAATTGAATGCCGACAACGAGGAAAGACTTCCTGGATGTCATTCATATTTTTTTTGGAATTTGTAACTAGAACACATCGAAAAGAACAAAAAAAGCACAGAAGAGAAAAGAAATTATCTTTCGATTTAAATATTCGTTTGATTAAAAATTACTAATCCAGGCGCATAACTGGAAGTTCCTTCAATATCGTCTGCTTTATGCATCTGTATGTCCTACATTCAATTAGCTGTTTATTCCTATTCACTGCATAGAAATTGTCGAAAACGTAAGTTGAAAGTTTAATTAAAGTGCAAATTCTTCCATACTTTTGGTTAATCAAGAGATTTTTGTTTCAATTCATTTGAGTTTCAACAACTAGATGAATAGTAAATTTATCAGTTGCATAAAATGTTATAAGAATTATAAAAAGAAGGTTAATTCGTGTATATTTTTATCATTCTCATATAGTTAAAATGAAATATCGTGTAATATTTATCATGGGTCATTGACTGTTTAGTTCTTTTTTGGATGAGTAACATTGGTTGAATATCTACATTTTTCACACTCTAGTTAAAGCCTTCACATTTAGTTGTTTACGTTTTGCAGTATTTATATGAAAACTCCAGAAGTTGTAATCAGGAGTAATGAATTAATATCAGAACTAGTGGATCAAGTGAATAAATTAATTTCATAATTGTAGGGAACTAATTGAAAATTTTAAAACGTTTTCTATAAGCATAGTGTACCCAAAACTTTCAATTTAAATATTTGCATTTTAATGAAAATATTGAGCGAACCTTCAAAAAATCGCCTTTGGTGTGTGAGTAAACTTAATGAGTTGCTTTTTTTTTGGAAAGAAAACATTCGTAGATTTTATGCTATTACTATATTTAATTCAAATGATTGCTAGAATTTTCATTCATACATTGACACATATTAAGTTGAAATTTTTAAGAAGAATATCTGGAATCAAAAACACTTAGAAAATCTCGAACTCTAATCTTTTCTACTTACATTAGATATTTTTAATTTCTTATATGAGAACTTCCCCAATCAATAGATGCTAACCGAGAACACTGAATAATGGAAATTATTTAAAAATATACCATTTCCATTCACACTTAGTATATGTTCAACGTTGATAGTCCGTAATAAAATAATTTAAAAAAGTCTATCGCAAATGAGGAAGTCCTTAGAAAAGCAGGTTTTCAAAACGTAGCCAGTTTAAAAAATCTATTAATTCAATTATGTTTTCTGTTCCAAATCCTAAAAAAATAAATTGCGGCCTCTATCGTATGAACAATATTCATTTCCTCTTTCGGGGGGTCAACCCCCTAACCAATTTATATCGAAATGAATACCATCCAAGATATCATACGAAACTACCTACATACAAAGTTTCAAACCTATGGTCCCAAAATTGCGCCTTCTATCGTGTAAACAAGATTCATTTCCTCTCCTAGGGGGTCAACCCCCCCCCACAAGCAACTCGTACCAAAACCAATCCTATCCAATATATCATACTAATCTACCTAGTCACGAACTTTCAATCTTATTGCTCCAAAATTACGCCCTTTATCATGTAAAGAAGGTTCATTTCCTCCGCCGAGGGGTCAACCCCCCAACCAATTCGAACCAGAACCAATCCCATTCAAGATATCATACAAAACTACCTAGATACAAACTTTCAACCATATTGCGCTCTGTGGTGTAAACAAAATTTATTTTCTCCTTGGGGGGTCAACCCCTAACCAATTCAAACCAAAACCAATTCCATGCAAGATATCATAGGAAACTACCTATTAACAATTTTTCAACCCTATTGCCTGAAAATTGCGCCCTTCATCGTGTAAACAAGATATTTTTTCCCTCAGGGGGGTCAACCCCCAACCAATTCGAACCAAAACTGATCCCATCCAAGATATTATACGAAACTACTAATTTACAAAGTTGAAACCCTATTACTTCGAAATTGCCCTTTATCATGTTAACAAGATTTATTTCTTTCCCCGGTTGGTCAACCCCCCAACCAATTCGAACCAAAACCTGCCGTATCCAAAATATCATAGGAAATCACCAATATACAAACTCTCAACCCTATTGCTACAAAATTACGCCGTTTATCGTGTAAACAAGATTCATTTTCCCCCCAGAGGGGTCAACCCCCCAACCAATTCGAACCAAAAACAATCCTATCCAAGATATTATACGAAACTATCTATTTACAAACTTCCAACAATATAGTTCCAAAATTGAGCCCTTTATCGTGTAAACAACTTTGAAATACATAAGCTCTTACATACAAACATATGTATATATATATATATATATATATATATATATATATATATATATATATATATATATAATATATATATATATATATATATTTTCAAGTTGTTTTCACGATAAAGGGCGCAATTTTGGAACTATATTGTTGGAAGTTTGTAAATAGATAGTTTCGTATAATATCTTGAATGGGATTGTTTTTGGTTCGAATTGGTTGGGGGGTTGACCCCTCTGGGGAGAAAATGAATCTTGTTAATAATATTAATTATTTATTTTTCACTTGTATTTTATTTGTTTATTTTACCTTAGATACGGTTGCTAGAAATACACTCATAATGCCCTAGGGCGTTATGAGCGGGCGTCATGGATCATAACGCCCGCTCATTGTACGAGGAGAAATGAAGCAACTTCCATTGATTAAATACTTCATAGTTCTTTTCATAAACGACTCTGAATTTCTCTGGCAATAAATTTATTCGCAGTTTTGGCTGCTTTTTCTATGATATTCTTGGGTAAATTCATATTCATTTCCATTATTTCTATAAGACTACACAAAGAGAGCAGCAATGACATTCACTAAATATAATAATGTCAACAATATTCAACAAACGTCAAAATATCAACAAATTCCTACTATGAGAAGAAAAATGACGAGGAGCAATAAACCGATTTTAAAATCGATTTTTCATTATAATAAAATAACTTTTTCGTGAAAAATAAAATCCTGTATGCACCACTTGCGTTACTAGATCCTAACGCCAATCATGCAACATTCATTCCTCGGGCCGAATGTTACCCTCCGGGCGTTAGGATCTATATAACGCACTTGGTAAATAAACAACTATTACTCGCTTTGTTGTGCATAATTGGCAGGTGTCTTATTTCAACATTTGATTTTTATCAGGATATTTGATTGCTGAACATTATAATTAGACATCAATTATTTTATACGATCGTTTAAAATCAATTGCACGCCAGTATAACAAGTTGTATATATATAATTACATATGGGAAGACAAATTGAACCAAGTTGAAAAACTTATTCAGGGAGTGTTACAGTATATGCCAATGATGTATAACACCTAACATCGGTGACGAGTAAAATCTTTTATACAGGGTGATTCACGGTGGATGGCACATTAGACGTTTCTAGTGATTCAGACGACGGATTACTTTGAAAATTTAATGGAGGACACAGTCGGACATTATCTACGCATATAAAATATTTTTGGTAATGCGGTGTTGCCAGTTCTATTAGAAAGTAGTAGCAACATTGATTTTGCAAATGAAACACCCTGTATATAATATCATTTTTAGAATCTCCAATAATTTCCCTATAACTTTTCATATTTCCCTATACATCTGTTACCGTTTTCCAAATAAAAATTATTTTCATTTTTTTTTCTTCGGAAATCAAGACCTATTAAAACGCTGATATCTTTGAGTTGAGAAATACTATGATATCGAAATTTGGGTTGGAGTTTGGTGATACTTGGGGGTCTCCTACACTTCAGTCTATTCTGCGTTACTTCAATACAGGGTGGTAAAAAAATTCATTTATTTTTTTTGCTTGAAAAAGTGACTGAAAGTTGATTATTTCAAATGGAATGCCCTGTATATTATTGAAAATTCGGAAAGCTGCTGAAATTTGCTTTTTATATATGTATATCATACCTATACCTAACTAGTCAGGTTTCGTAAACATTTCTTATTGGCGGTAGATTCGGATACATTTTATTGATTTTTTACATGTTCTGCTGATAATTTCATCAAACTGTCCAAAAATAATAAACAAATTCATAAGAACTTCGTTTGAATAGTTTTGTTCCATCGTTGAAGGTATTTGCAACTTCTAAGATATCAAAAATATCGAAACTATTAGTAGATTGTCACAACGTTACCGTCAAATAGTGATTATGGCATGCAAATACCGAATGAGGATATCATGTACAAGGAACATTTTCACCAATAAATGCTATAATAAGTCCGAAACCTGACTAGTTAGGTAAAGGTATGATATACATAGATAAAAAGCAAATTCCAGCAGCTTTCCGAATTTTCAATAATATACAGGGCATTCCATTTGAAATAATCAACTTTCAGTCACTTTCTTAATCAAACAATATAAATGAATATTTTAACCACCCTTTATTGAAGTGACGCAGAATAGACTGAAGAGTAGGAAGCCCCCAAGTATCACCAAATTCCAACCCAAATTTTGATATCATAGTATCTATCAACTCAAAGATATCAGCGTTTTAATAGGACTTGATTTCCGAAGAAAAAAAAATGAAAATAATATGTATTTGCAAAACGGTAATAGATAGTTAGAGGGAAATAGCATGAAAGTTATAGGGAAATTGTTGGAGATTTTAAAAATGATATTATATATAGGGTATTCCATTTGAAAAATCGAAGTTGCTACTACTTTCTAATAGAAGTGGCAACACCGCATTATCAAAAATTTTAGATGGGTAGAGAATGTCCGACTATGCCCTCCATTAAATTTTCAAAGTGATCCGTCGTATGGTTCACCAGAAACGTCTGATGTGCCATCGACCGTGAATCACCCTGTATATACTGGCATATATATATATATATATGTATATATAGGTATATATATATATATAATATAATATATATATATATATATATATATATATATTATATATATATATATATATATATATATATATATATATATATAAATATATATATATATATATAAATATATATATATATATATATATATATATATATATATATATATATATATATATATATATAAATAACAGTTATATTACTCGATTTATTATAAATTTTTACCGTTTATAATATGTTTTATAAGTTTGTTACCTGTGATCATGTTTATCAAAAATAAGATTTTCATATTTTCAAAGATCCTTGGATTCCATGTTAAATGCATCTGCGGGTTTCAATCAATGCTTTATGGAAATTTTTGCATTGAAATATGCATCAAACGCATGAATTATAGGTACAGAAATTTGCGAATAACTTCATGGATCAGATGAAACATTCTGCTCAAGAAATTGCTTCACATTTGATTTCATTCCAAACGCATCAATCAAATATTATGAATCATTTTATCATTGAAGCTTCAAGGACTGGATATTTGGAAACAACCAAGGTTTTATGAGTACCATTTATGAAATTAATGTTCAGTTATTAGGAATCTAATTACTGAATAATGAAGCTACAAGAATGAAGAATATTCTGACCTAATTGATGCATTCAGATATAATTTGATTGAGGGTTTAGTTATATACGATTGTTATTAGATGAAACAGATTCAAAATAAGTACATTATTTCCATGTTTGATCTGAATTTATATAATTTGCTTATATAATGCGTCTCGTCGAGAAGTCGTGCATTGTTAAATAAAATTCAACATAGTTACGAAATATGGAGCAATTTAATAGTTCTATGTCAAAACAATAATCTCACTTCGTGAATGGATGAGAAACCAGTGAAGTATCTATTCAATCTGAGAGGACTAGTTTTAACATTTTATAAACAATTTGTAGATATTTATTATGATCAATTTGCTTTGGGATGAATATTGAATTATTTACTGTCATGTTGTAAATATATGGACTGAAACTAGATAGTATGTTATTACCCCGAGGCGAAGCTAAAGGGGTTATAGTCTCACGAAAAAAAGTTGGGATCTGGTCCGATTTTAAAAATTCCAACGGATATCGATAAAACACATACGATTTCATAAGAAAAGTGTTTTCAAAAATTTTTCCCCACAAAGAATAAAAAAATTATAGCGTTTTTTTATTTATATAATACATTCAAAAAATACTGACGACAATCACATGCGCCGAGGGGTTTTATCATTCCTTGTGCTACGCAGTAGGGTGTCCGGATTTCTGTTATTTTCCATTCTGTGCAAATATACCTACTATATATATATATATATATATATATATATATATATATATATATATATATATATATATATATATATATATATATATATATATATATATATATATAATATATATATATATATATATATATATATATATATATATAATATATATATATATATATATATATATATATATGTATATATATATATATATATATATCTATGAATATATATATAAATATTTATATATATAATATATGTATATATATATATATATATATATACATATATATATATATATATATATATATATATATATATATATATATATATATATATATATATTATATATATTATATATATATATTATATATATATATTTATATATAAATATGTATATCTAAATATATATATTTATCTATATATATATATATATATATATATATATATATATATATATATATATATAACTGAGATTGAACGTTAAAACAATTTGTACAAATAAAAGAAACTTGAAGTCATTCTTGGTCAATAATAAAGAAAAATCTAACATCGGAGAAAACAGTGGTATTTACAAAATATTTTGCGACGAATGTCCTGCTTTCTATATTGGACAGACAGGAAGGAATATAAATATTCGTGTTGAAGAACATAAAAAGTCAA
This sequence comes from Cynegetis impunctata, assembly GCA_030704885.1. Classification (NCBI taxonomy): domain Eukaryota; kingdom Metazoa; phylum Arthropoda; class Insecta; order Coleoptera; family Coccinellidae; genus Cynegetis; species Cynegetis impunctata. Next base: position 940,604 of record JARQZK010000727.1, read on the forward strand.
TTTTACAAAACAAAAATACCACTGGCTTCTCTGAACATTGTATAAAATTCAATCACTTCCTGGATTTCAACAAAACCAAATTGTTACATTCAGGTAACAAGGGTAAACGCCTTGACCTTCTCGAAATTTTCGAAATAAGTTCCGCCCATAATAGTCAATTACCCCTTGTAAACGAACAAATTGATTTTCAGGTATCACCTTTGCTTTTGTCTGTTTTATAAATTACGATGCAATACTCTCCTGTAGTCAGTCTTGATAATGAGTTCATAACTCGAAACATGTCGACTTTTCGCTACTGCTAAATACAGTACCTAAATATTTTTTTTTTATATTGTGAAACATAAGCCAAGTGTTTTTATTTTAGAGTTTATACTTTATATATATATATACACACATACATATATATTTATATGTCTATATATATTCGTACATATAGAAATAAATATACATATAATTTTTTTTCATTGATATTTCGCTTAACTGAAACACACTAGAAAAATGAAATTTTTTTTGATTAAGGGTGAATATTGAATTATTTACTGTCAAGTTGTAAATATATGTTTCTCCATTTGCAAGTTTGTCCAACTCCAACTTTACTTCGCTGTTCTCAAGTCAAAAAATTCAAAACACTTTGTGAACAGCTGCTACCGAAAAATTTGAAAACTAAGTTATTGCACTAGTAATAACTCTAAACTGTTGAATGATCTGAAAAACAGATGATAGATTTCGAAAACTTGTTTGAGATTAATGTATTCATATTTTATTTCTACTTTACCACGAAAAATTTCGTAAAATAAGTTTCGTCATAATGTAATAATATCTCAGTAGCGTATTATAGAAATGTTTCTCTTTCACAAACAAAATGAAACAATTTGTCACTTGTTAAATAAGATGTCGCACTTGAATTAGTTATTAGTCATTTTGAAAGAATAAATTGATAAAACAATAAAATAATTGAAAACAAACAAATACGTCATGAAATATATGTCAATAAATTATTAAAATTGTCATGAATATTTAATGAATTTCTGACAGAATCAACAACATCAGTATTTATACTGTAAAAAATTTGTTATCCTTTTGTTTCGAGTATTCACAGGCTTACTAGAATAAATTGGATCTTTTTTAATTATATGAATTTGTTCTTGACAATGCCATTTCATTCAGAACTATCTTTCATTTCATTATTTATATCATGATAAAACAAAGGAAAATTCATTTTTTCCTGTTTAATTGTTAATTTCGAAGCAATTCTTTATAATTAGAGTTAGCACATGTGAGTAAAGTTCACGTAATGCGAACTTTGTTCTTCGTTTGATTGTGTGTAATTTGTTCATTATATTCGGCAATAACTAGAGTGGGTACCTACTACGAAGGTGTATTGCATTATGAGATGATCAATATACGTTGAGAAAATTACGAAACTTAAATAATTGTTGAATTAATCTGAGAATTATTCTCCTGAATGATTGCCCATACCTATTCAAGACAATGCTCTTATTGTGATTTATGAGTTTCGCTCAAAATTTAATTCTCATTACACCGTTGAATAATACTTTCAATCTTTATTACACCACTTGGTAATATAGCAACTAATTTATAGTTTAAAATATATTGATGATTTGATATAATATTTTCATGACTAAAGTTTCATAATTTTTAACAATCTCCTCATGAAAATTTTGTTGTTTGATCTGGAAGCCAAATTGATGTTAACTAAAAAATTTTACCATTCGAATTCTGTATCCTTTGATTTAAAATTGTTTATTGAAATAGACCATTCTCACAATAAATGTTCAAACTGCGCAACCAGTTGTTCCTGGAAAATAAAGAGCATAAGAAATATCTCACATATGCAAAAGCCACTGTAGTTAACTTTCGACATTCTTCCATAATATTATGCCCTAAAACTCAGAGATTTTCGAGTCGACTTTGTAGTCCAGGAGCCATGTACATTCTACCTGGACTCAATTCCGAAGTTTACGAAACTTTCAGGGATTGTTTGGGGATGATAGAGGGTGTCTTTGCTGAGTTTTAGAACACGAGGACCCGAAGCTTTTTCGGACCGTTACTAGTTTTGTTCCCATATCTTCTAAAGCATGTAGTTTAGCGTGAAAAGGGCATCAAATTTTCTTCCATATTCCTTGGTCAAAAGTATTTCTGGCTTAATAATAACCGATATACAAGCGATCAGAAAAGGATAAAATTTCTTAGAATGTGAAAAAAGCAGAAAAATTCAAGTTTTCGGATAATAAAATTATATTTTCACACATATGAATGTATTATTACACATATCATGCATACTTCCTCACCTCCCGCCTGAAACCATTTCTTCTCTACCCCCTTCTTCATCCCCCCTCCGCTAGTTTGAAGTATCCTCAACATGTGGATAATGAGACGTGTTTTAGTACCTAATATAAGAACGAGTGAATTTCTCACTCGCATACCAAGCTGGTTAGTTGAGTACTTAGCGTACGCTGGCTAGTATTTGGGAGGTCTCGGGTTCAAACCCCGGGGCCGACTGGTCTGCCACGAGTTTTTTTCAGAGGTTTCCTCGTGGTAATGTAAGTCACTGCTTGCAAACTTATAAGGCGAATGCTGGGCCAGTATTAATCCTCTGAACCCTACCCACACTTCCTATGTTCCATAAATATCCCGTCTCACCTATCCTTAATGCATTTGTACATACAAGTGTATCCTCTGATCTGGCTGAAGGAGTTAATCCCAAACTCAAGCTGCCCGCCTCCCTGACACATACTCTCCTGCCTCATTAGTCATCTGCGTGCAACGACTTGTTCAGCTTGAATTTTAGCAGTAGGGTCACGATTGACCCTACCATAATAATAGTGTTCACATCCAAATTATTAAGCATAATAAGCATTACATATGTAGGAACTCTCAGGCAGAATAAGCGGGAAATTATAAAGTAGGAAGATGTACGCGAAGATGTACCCAAGTTTTATGGCTCCGAATTATGGATGTGGCTGCGGTAAACGCATGAATTATATATAACTGAGCAAATCCAAATAATAGAATGGTTCGCCGAGACTTTCTTATAAATCTGGGCAGGGCGATGATATAAGAGCACCAAGCTAGTTAGTTGAGTATGTTAGGTACGCTGGCTAGTATTTGGGAGGTCTCGGGTTCAAACCCCGGGGCCGACTGGTCTGCCATGAGTTTTTTTCAGAGGTTTCCTCATGGTAATGTAAGTCACTGCATGCAAACTTATAAGGCGAATGCTGGGCCAGTATTAATCCTCTGAACCCTACCCACACTTCCTATGTTCCATAAATATCCCGTCTCACCTATCCTTAATGCGCTTGTACATACAAGTGTATCCTCTGATCTGGCTGAAGGAGTTAATCCCAAACTCAAGCTGCCCGCCTCCCTGACAAATACTTCAGGGAGGAATAAAACACGTGTGTTTCCTTTCCTTTTCCTTTTTGATATAAGAGCATCTAATTCGGCATTCTCAGGTAGCAAACAAGTTATTCAACGAATTGCTGAAATTTCAGAAATCGATCGGGATATACCTACTCGTACCTCCATTTCCTAAACGAGCTTATTGTTGATTATGTCGTTACAGTGATAAGAAACATTCTATAATTTGTGACTATTGTCACAAGCATTTTTGCAATAATCACTGTAAAACTTTAAATGTGTGTACTAATTGTACACAGTGAATAATTACTGTGCTATAGATATGTTTTTTTCAGTATCTATAAATATTTTTCAACTGAAATTTGATTTCTTTTCAAATTTTAAGATCTTGAAAATTTTTCTGCACTTTTGTGTTTCAGCCTGTTAGTATAGGTTATATATATAACTAAATTATTGTCATTATCCTTACATATTGATTAGGTATGAGCAAGTATTGAAATGATTTCATACGTTAGTCGACCTTTTCCATTTTTTATCAAAAAAATCAATACTTCAAATTTTACCCTACCACAGCGTTAATGTTATTTAAAATCAATCAATTAATATATATATATATATATATATATATATATATATATATATATATATATATATATATATATATATATATATATATATATATATATATATATATATATATATATATATATATATATATATATATATATATATATATATATATATATATATATATATATATATATATATATATAAATAATATATATATATATATATATATATATATATATATATATATATATATATATATATATATATATATATATATATATATATATATATATATATATATATATATATATATATATATATATATATATATATATATATATATGCCCAAGTTGAACAGTTGGATACACAACAATAGTGATTCATCTCTTCTGAACGTTTGTAAACGATCCCAAACAAAATTAAACACAATTAAAACTCAACAACTTTCTATATAAAATACACGTAAACAAATGAAAACAAAGCAATCTATGGCCCATACGTTAGTAATATTTGACACCGGCACGGGGCGTATCGCTTATCTACGTTCGCCAATTGGCGAACGTAGAACGTTCATCTTTGGCAAAAAAAAACCCAAATATAGCTTACATACCTTTCCGAAAGCTTGACAATTCAAAGTTGTATTCCAAACGCAAAGTTGGAAAACAAGGAAATGATGGACAGAAGAAAGATGTGGATTCATAACTTGAAGATTGAAAAAAAGCATCTGAACATAAGAGAGTTGTTCTTTACTGAGAATAATAAGTTTCCCTGCAGTAAGCTTGTGGACCAACTGATGATGTGCAATTTTCAGATAACCGAAAACGTAGGGTTTTTGAAGTTCAATGCTATTTCAACGAAAAATCTTCCACTTTTATCGGAATCTAAACCTGGGTCATCATCCAGAGATTCTACATAATTGTATTTTCTTTCATGTAACAACCAGAGATAGGTACTATTAAAATAATAGTAATAAATAATGTTTATATGCACAACCCAAATAACAGTTTATCATAACATCAAGAATATGAAATAAAACTTGACTCTAAAATAAGATAAAAACTAAAATATTAAATTATTTAACAAGGAAAGAAGTCCACCGTACTTTAAAGAGAGCTGTTATACGTCAGGAAAATTCAAAAAATATAATAATTCATTACGTTCAAACCATTCAAGCAGATTATTCATGTTAATTCTTTTATTTCATGTTGTTTCTTTCAGTTTTGCTGGTAAGTATTTAGTTTTGTCCATTATACTCAAAACTTCTTCAGTTGGTAATCAAAGTAGACATGTTAGAGATGTATTATTCAAACTTTTGAAATTTTTTTCACTTTTTAAATAAATAGGTGTTCTATCATACAGCCTTTTCATGATGTATACATAGTTCCTTTAACCAATTAATTTATTCGTCCTCTTCTTTATTATTTGATTATTATTGATTTTCATGTTCTATAATAAAAACTCATTGTAAATTTAAACTTGATGTAGGTAGGTTATCTACTGCTGAATAGAGATAATATTGTCTTCAATCGAAACACAATGAACCACTAGAAAATACGACGTCTAAAAGAACACAAATTACGAAGCTAATCGTTCGAAAAATCAAAATGAAATTAACACAAATACCATTACCAAACAATGTAAACAAACCGTTAATGGCCCATAGAGTAGTACGGATATTAGCCGTTCCGGCGCTACGATCTTAATTTCAGACGCCGATTTATTATCTTTTGTTCTGCACGATCGGAATGGGTTTCGAAATTTACCTATGTTCAACGACAACTATTCTAAGGATTATGAATACTGCAGCGCCCTCACTGAACAACTGTAAAAAACATTATCCACCTCAAGGATTATCAATAAAGAACTCTCGGTGTACGCCGAATCCATAGAAAAAATATCTACTACTGTAATCAGTATCGATAATTCGCAAAGTTCCATATAATGATATATGAAATTCTGGTTGATATCAGTCGTTCATTCAATACGGATCTGAATAAAGAAAGATATTTGAAAATTATCAATTACCTAACTTTTGATGAACTTTGCAAATATTTGTTGTGCGCTGTCGTTTGTGATTGAGATCTGAATCAGTACAAAGTTAGTGAATGATTAGACATATGTACACATTGAATTACACCGAGAGTTCTTTATTTCCAATCTTGAGATTGATTATCTTTCCTGTTGTTGTTCAGTGATGGCGCTGCGATCTTCATAAACCACAGTCTATATCAGTCATTGAATATAACTTGTGTTTTTATTATTAATTTTTTGTTGGAGAAAGTGTGGAATTTTCTGTATTAAAACACATAGGTGTAGACAGATCTTCTAGATTATTCTCAATTCTCAATTGTTTTTTGATTATTCTCAATTTTAATATCACTTTACTCGTTTGAGTTTCTGAATGAACGGTTTAGGCCAACTAATATATTTTACATGATTTATTACATTTTTAGTCGTATTTTACCCGAAAATATATGCTTTTGTAGTGTATCGCAGGAAAGCAGTCAGGTGTGGAAGTAGTACTCTTCTCAGCCAATTAATCAATTCATCTATTCATCAATTTTTTTTTTCTTTCACAAAATAGGTACCTACCTACCTACTTAACGAATTTGTTAACAGCTGGTGAGAGCAAATAAAAAGTTATTATATATTTTTGAAGATTAGCGGGATTCTGCGATCTTTAACGTTAGCAAAATGATCTATAGTATCCTCATAAAATTTTTTGTCTTTCGCCACAAGTTTTACCAATTCCTTTTCAATAGACAACAGACTAATATTTTTCAAATGATCCTGGCTCATTGAATTTCGTAAATAAGTTTTAATTCTCTTAAGAGTGGAAAACGAGCGCTCTACGGAAGCCGATGTCACCGGGATAGAAACAATTAGACATAAGAGTTTATAAACTTAGGCTAAATCTTGATTCAAATCATTATCAAAAAGGTATTTAATAGTCCTCACATGATTTTCATTTTGACCCAAAATTTCATTGTCATTTTAAACAACACACAGTTCACTTTTTATGGCCACCTTATCAAAAAAAGTGTATTTTTGACATAAATTTTCCAAAAGGTTATCTGGAAAATTAGCCAAAAATCCGGTAAACAAATTTTTATTGAGTAAGTCGAAGAAATGCAGTTCTTTCAAATCAGAGAACCTTATTTCTATTTGACTCCTAATAGTAACCAAAATTTCATAAAATATTTGCTTATACTGAAGCTCCATATCTGCGCAACTGAAGTTCTTTCGTTTTGGGCTAAATTGAGTCGTATCATAGGTAGTTTGAAATACAGAAAATAGTTTTTTGAAATAAACTTCTGCACGAAATTCTGAAATTTTTTCCAAAAGAAACTTGAGCCGATTTCGTGAGTAAATTACATCTGAAAACTTGTGCTGCAAGATTTGAAAAACTATTTCTGTTTGTTCAATAATTAATTTAAAGATGTTTAAAAAATATATAAATTCCTTATCTTGTAAGTGAGATATTAATCCGCATGCGGCATTTAAAGTTACTTTATCGATGAAAAATTCCTCACTTTCAACTATAGAATTAAATCCTCAAATCCTAAGCGGCCCCAAACAGAGACATTTTCCCTAGTAAAAAGTAAACACTGCCAACAAAATAATTTATTTTTTACCTGTGATCCGGTTAGGCAAGGATTTCTCTCATCATTTCTTGTATTAAAAACGCGGTTTTGTTGTCTGTTACGCTGCACCAAATTGTTTAATTCAGGGGTAGGTCGCAATGTTTATCAAAACTTTATCCTCATAACTTAGTGCACTAAAGTTATGGGATAACAAATATTCCACTAAGTCACCATTGAAATTTTTGAAATTAACTTCAGTAACCAAACTCATTTTAAAACAATACGCGAGCAATATAAGTAAACAAACTGTTGCCGGCCATTAGTCACTACGATCACACATGCTTTCCAACGAATTCACTCGATTTTACCCGAAATTCCATAGTTGTGATTGGTCGACATTGTATGAGACTCAGGATCCATCGGTGTTGCAATTTACATGTGTTTTGCTTTTATATTGCAATGAAGTATTCATTGACAGTATTCGCACTGTTGTTTGCTTTTCTGTGGCAGGCATAATGAACGTTGAGAATATACCTTTCTGAGCCTCCGCAGCGTAGCCACAAATCTTGAAATGAATTAAATGCAGTAAATGTAAATACCATTATATAATGTAGGTTGAAAGGAAGGTAGGTGCATAAAATAATATGATTTTGATTAATATGAATATGCTGAATGCTGACTATTCAATATAATATATTAGTGATACACGGAATATTATTGAGGAGGAGGCTTAGCCTCCTCAACCGCTTATATATATATATATATATATATATATATATATATATATATATATATATATATATATATATATATATATATATGTATGTATTATAACCCTACTAGTCCGGGGAAAGGTTTTCATGAAATGGTGATAGGATATGAGTGTGAAGGAACAAAAACATCAAAAACTGGAAAAGGACTCTATATTGGTCTAGATGACTTATAATTATCATGACTTATATTATCTACTCTACATTTTTCATATGTTCAACTCGATTGAGTTATCGAATATCAGAAGCCATAGGAATAATATTGGTTGATTAAAACAATAATATAGAATCTATTAAGGTATGCTTATTTTCGTCAGTGAGTTTCTATTTCTATTTCTTATTCGAATTCGAAATTATTAGGTCTAGTTATTTGAAAACAATAATAAAAATATATAATAGGTACCAAACTGAAAAATTATCTAGTGCAACAATAAATAATCGTATGGAAATTTTTAAACTTTATCCCTTTAGCGACTCTGACTTCTGAATATTTCAGAACACTTGGTATGTATTAGCGAAGAAGGGAAGATTTTAGGAAATATTTACTGACTATCGGATGGACGGGAATTGATAAACGTAAAATAAGAGGTTCTACATTTGGTATGATACAGTACAGTGAATGAATAAATATTGAAATAGTATACGATAAAATATTTTTATACATTTTACAGGTTTGAATATTGACGTAATTAAGTGGGAAAAGTACTTCAGTTATCTACTCTGAAAAAGTTTTATATAAATACTTAATATATTTGTTCACGAACGGTTTTAAAGTCGCGAAATACAAACTATTTTGCAAAGCATGTTACTAATGTTGAACTATAAATACACACACACACTTGTATATATATATATATATATATATATATATATATATATATTACATATATTATATATATTATATATTATATATATTATATATATTATATATATTATATATATTATATATATATATATATATATATATATATATATATATATATATATATATATATATATATATATATATATATATATATATATATATGTTTGATTAATAAAAATCTATCAATATTTTTGAAAACTGACAAAGAAGCAAAGAGTAGTGTTATA
>JARQZK010000727.1:955000-1177500 GCA_030704885.1 Cynegetis impunctata
ATCTGCTATGTTAGAGTTGAGAATATTTAGAAGAGTGCATTTTACTGCAGAAATTTGATTAGTATCATGTTTGCTATTCGAAACATTAAATTTGCATATATATATATATATATATATATATATATATATATATATATATATATATATATATATATAGTAGGAACATGATTTTTATATATTTAATATATAAAGTACAGTTGTTGTTTGTTTACACTTAAATTTGAGTTTTTTGAAAGTTCCCTCTATTATTTTAGAAGTTTATGGAATATATAATACACATCGTCGAACTTGACGTATAAGCCCACTAGCGGCCGAATGCTTATTTGTCCTTGATTGCAAGAAAAACGTTAAGGACAGGGGGAAGTGGAGAGAAAGGGCGTAGATGGGGTTCTGTTTCGATCTGTGAAGCGGATCACAAAAATCAAGCATTCGACGTTTGACACTTCGCCGACTCGTAAGAATATCACAAGATTCGAGGCATGTAAAAGTCAAATTCCCATCTAACGTGCTCGGATCCACGTGACTTCTCACTAAACAGACGATTGATTCGCAATACATCTCGAGTTTTAGCTGGCAATCTAGATTATGTGTTATTGAGCCGCCCTAACTAGTTTATTGCCATTTGCGCAACGTATACCCTAAAAAACATTAACTTTTCCAGCATTAGGTTTTCTACTTCTTAAGAGTAGGTACCTAGACTTGTTTCAATTGATTTTGCATTGTTTTTGAGTAACTTCGATGTTACGTTGGTTTGAAATATATTCATTCATTGTGGAATATAACGAGGATGGATATATATTTTATCATCAAGTTGCTCTTGCATATTATGAATTCAGTTCACGAATACTTGTTTTTGTGATTTTTTGTAGAAGCTGTTTAGATTACTCAATTTGTCACTGTTATTCATGGACCTCGTGAAGAAGGTTTTCATTGAAAAAAATTTTTTCGATGACATTCATTCAATACAAATAATAAGAAAGAAGAGTTGATTTTTGATTCTCTAGAGTGCGGTCACACTTTTCTTTAAAATTATTCAGATTATGAAGAAGTGATGAATAATAGAAGCATGAAAGATAACTCTAACCAAGAAAAAGACTGCTTCGATCTTATTATACTTCATTAGTACTATACACTCGAGAAGGATTGAACTGTCAAATCTGTCAGAATCCACCTAAAGTACTATTTATCTTTTTTTCAAAAATTTCTCATTGCGGCTGTGGCCGTCTTCAGTTATTGATTACGTGCTATTTAGTCCAATATCAGAAGACAGGTCTGTTGATATTAGATGGGAAGGGAACCACAGAAACCTTCTCCCACGTAATGTACACACAGACATGAAACATTACAAGATGTCCATAAATTACTGATAAAAAACGATTACCCAATAAAACTTATACAGAAAATCACTAAATATAGAATTCATAAACTTTACAACACATTAGAAACATCAAAAAAGGAAAATATTAACAAAAAATATATTCCTCTTCCATATATTCCTCATTTAAGTAATAAAATTTCACAAATTTTAAATCCACACGATATTAAAGTAGCCCACACCGCACAAAATCAAATAAAACAAATATAATTTAAATTAGAAAGTGAAAACACCTCTTCTGCAAAAATCTCATGTTGTTTATAGTATACCCTGTAATAATTGTAATAAATCATATATAGGAAAAACTTTTCAAAATTTAGAAGAAAGATTAAAAGCACACAAATATACCAGAACACAAACCACAGCATTAATAAAACATAAAAACAATGAGAATCATACTTTCAACTTTAATAGCACAAAAATTTTAGAAATAGAAAAAGATCAAAAACGCAGAGAGATTTTAGAAATGTTACATATTCAAAAAAATTTAAATAAAGTCGTAAATGATAGAACAGATATCAAACATTTGAGTTCAATATACGCAGATTTAATTCTTTAATTTTTCTAAGAAACAACATAAATCAAAACAAAATAATTCAACAAACAAACTCTAATCATAACAACTCATCTTCTTAGACAAAATCTAAACATCTAGAATTTTCAATTTTTCTAAACAGAAAGTTCCTATAGTTTAGAATATGTGATCTCTAAAATCACAAGTATTGTCTTTTTAAAGACAACAATCAAATATTTTAAACCTATTTTTAATAGGTTTCTGTGTTCCCTTCCCATCTAATATCAACAGACCTGTCTTTTGATATTGGACTAAATAGCACGTAATTAATAACTGAAGACGGCCACAGCCGCAATGAGAAATTTTTGAAAAAAAGATAAATAGTACCCTATTCTTTGACTTTTCAAAATCAAAATAATTTGAACCTATTTCGAACATTACGTGGGTAAAGGTTTCTGTGGTTTCCCTTACCATCTAATAATAACAGATTTGAATGTTAATATTGGACTGAATAGCACGTAATAAATAACAAAGAACGGCCACAGCCGAAAAATTTTAGTGAAACATAGTAGTCTTTTTCTATTCAAATTTTTTCAAATCAATAGATGTCAAAGAAATTTAAATTTTTTCAAAAGTTTTGATAAAGCCACGAATGTCGTGGCGAAAAGTCAACTTTTTAATAAAATCGAGTTTTTTGAGATTCAACAAGCCTGTTTTGCTAATAATTGCTAATAATTATCAAGATATATATATATATATATATATATATATATACATATATATATATTTATATATATATATATATATAGGGTGTACCAATCTTACGGCAAAGTTCGGTATATGGGTTATTTAAAGAGATATCAAAAAATGTTATCGACAAAAATGGTAGATTTCTTTAAGGTCCATATTTTGAAATTATCTCGAACTATACAGAGTGTTGCATAACTCCATTACAAACTAAACATATGGTTTTTTTAAATGAGAACCCCTGTATATCATACCGAATTCGGATTACTCACATTTTTTTGAAGCTTTTGATATAAGGTTTTGCTATGTTATACAGAGTACTTCAAAAGATATGGACACGTTTATATGAAAATCGTAGGTAAATCAACGCTCTGTAGCTTATTGTGCGTTGGACAAAAACATTTTATTTTGCCTAACAGAGTTTCGTTATATGATGCAATATTTTCGTATTATATTAAATTTTAATTATTTTTTATTTTGTATACAGGGTGGACGGAAACTCAAACCTTTCATTTTCTCTCTTATTTCAAATGGAACACCCTGTATTTTATAGCACAAATAGAATCTTCTATTATGTAACTTTGATTTTTGTCAAGCATTACCTATACCCAAAGTCAATAAAAACAGAGTTATTTTGTAATATTTATTGTGAACCATAATTATTAACCTTATATGTGAAAGCAATAAACGTTGAATGTAACAAAAAATCCTCTATAATAATAAATTTTGATAAACAATTTATTCTTAACAAAACAAGTCACCAAAAGTATAATTCTAACCGTAATATTAAACTAAATGTTCAAAGTGTTACGGTTAGAATTATACTTCTGTTGACTTGTTTTGTTAAGAATAAATTGTTGATTAAAATTTATTATAATTTAGGATTTTTTGTTACATTCAACTTTTATTGCTTTCACATATAAGGTTAATAATTATGGTTCACAATAAATATTACAAAATAACTCTGTTTTTATTAACTTTGGGTATAGGGAATGCTTGACAAAAATTAAAGTTAGATAATAGAAGATTCGATTCGTGTTATGAAATACAGGGTGTTCCATTTGAAATAAGAGAGAAAATGAAAGGTTCGAGTTTCCGTCCACCCTGTATACAAAATGAAAAATAATTGAAATTTAATATAATACGGAGATTATTGCATCATATAACGAAACTCTGTTAGGCAAAATAAATTTTTTTTCTACAACGCACAATAAGCTACAGAGCGTTGATTTACGTACGATTTTCATATAAACGTGTCCATATCTTTTGAAGTACTCTGTATAACATAGCAAAACCTTATATCAAAAGCTTCAAAAAAATGTGAGTTATCTGAATTCGGTATAATATATAGGGGTTCTTATTTAAAAAACCATATGTTCAGTTTGTAACGGAGTTATGCAACACTCTGTATAGTCCGAGATAATTTCAAAATATGGACCTTAAAGACATCTACCATTTGTTGATAACATTTTTTGATATCTTTTAAAATAACCCATATACCAAAGTTTGTCCTAAGATTGGTACACCCTGTATATATATATTCGGCTGTATTGGAAGATTATTTCATAATTTTTAATTCTGAAATTATTTTGCTTTATTCCATTCGTTATGGGAAAATTGTATTAAAAACGATATAAAGAACTATTAACTAATCAATTATATATTTTACCTGTGCATGGAATCCTGTCGCCCAGTTTGCAGTGTACTTGACAATCTGCGTTCTTCCATCTGGAAGTTGAATTTTGTATTCACCTTGTGTAGTATCTCCGTCATTTATTGCATTGTGAGAGTAATCATTACCGTACTGATCATCTTTGACAGCATAGTTGAAATCAAATGGTTCCGCTGGCTTATGAGGTTTGAGTAGGTGATCGTTCTGGAAAACAAATTTTCGATCAAATTATACCAAGTATTTAATTACAAGATTTAATAAATACTTCACTAAGACTCAGATTGATGAAAGAATGCACTGTTGATATGTGATACGTGAACTTTTGAAAAAGGTATTGTAATTTGAAAGAAAATGACTGAGCATATCTCAGAATGATAGCTTAATAGTAAAGAAGTGAAAAAAATGCTTCCAAGGTAGTAATTCCTCATAAAAAAAATTTCAACATTACTGTGTTTATATTCATGACGAGATTGGTAAGAACTCTGCATGAATCTAGTTTATGTATAACTAATCATTATGTTAACTCAAAAATAGTTAATTTGTGAATTATCATAAAATATTTGTAATATAAGTGTCAGCTGAATTGAAACAGAGATAGAAAGAGTTTCAGTACGGCTTCTATTTATTTTCTTCAGAGAATCTTTTATATATATATATATATATATATATATATATATATATACAGGGTGATTCACGGTGGATGGCACATTAGACGTTTCTGGTGAACCATACGACGGATTACTTTGAAAATTCAATGGAGGGCATAGTCGAACATTCTCTACCCAACTAAAATATTTTCGGTAATGCGGTGTTGCCACTTCTATTAGAAAGTAATAGCAACTTTGATTTTTCAAATGGAACTACCTGTATATTATATCATTACAAACTGTATTTTTTGACCACCCTGTATTGAAATAACGGAGATTAGGCTGAAGTGTAGGAAGCCCCCAAGTATCAACAAACTTAAACCGAAATTTCGATATCATTGTATTTCTTAGCTCAAAAATATCAGAGTTTTTAGAGGTCTCGATTTTCGACGAAAAACAATGAAAATAATTTTTATTTCGAAAACGGTAACAGATAGGTATAGGGAAATATTATGCAAAGTTGTTGAAAAATTGTTGGAAATTCTAAAAATAATATAATATACAGGTAGTTCCATTTGAAAAATCAAAGTTGCTACTACTTTCTAATAGAAGTGGCAACACCGCATTACCAAAAATATTTCAGTTGGGTAGAGAATGTCCGACTATGCTCTCCATTGAATTTTCAAAGTGATCCGTTGTATGGTTCACCAGAAACGTCTAATGTGCCATCCACCGTGAATCACCCTGTATATATATATATATATATATATATATATATATATATATATATATATATATATATATATATATATATACCTATATATATATATATATATATATATATATATGTATATAAATATATATAGGGTGTACAGCACATGAACCATCAAAAGATTTTGGAATATTGCTGGGGTTATTTGCTACCTTTTCACTTCTGGACCCTGTATCCTGAGAATCACGGTTAAGGAGATATAATTTCTTCAATTTTTTTTCTCAAATTACCCAAAATCCTGCTTTTAAACCCTCGTTTTTTATTAACGCCTGCACAAGCACAAATTTTGTTCGAACTGTTCTCCCTTGTTCCTAGTGCACGTTTGACACCTCTTTTTTAATTCAACCTTTACGGTGGCTAGTTATTTGTTGAAGTCTGAACGATTTCCGTCATTTTGAAGGAATATCCCCAATTTGAAGCAGAAATGTTTTTTTTATATCCATGTAAGGGCATTGAGTAGAGAAGTTTTCAAAAAAGAGTGAAGATCTCAGTTAATGTTACTTTTTTCAACATTGAATTTTGAACTTGATTTATTTTCACAAAATCAGTAATTTTGTGGAATAAAAATCCTCGTATGTGCCTTTGGTACAGTTAGTTGTAATGAAAACTATTAATTATATGAACGAGCATGCATTACAGAATATTTATTTGAAAAACTGGAGCTTGTGCAGGGGTTAATAAGAAACTTAAGAGGGTTTGAGAGCGGATTTTGTATAATTCGACAAAAAAATTTAAATTCTTGTTGTGAAGATGATTTTATTCGAAAATATCGATTTTTGGGTATTAATATACTGAAAAATAGTTTCTTGTTGATTACCCTTTAGAATACTTTCAAGAAACATTGTGGTTTTGAATTTTCTCCTTATTAAATTTATCTGTAGGAGTTTTTTTTTATAATTGATTCTATTTCCAAAACGGTTTATTTTAGCAGAAAGTTATTGCATATGTTTTGTCCATCCTCATACTTCATAATCTTTAAAAATTTAGAATACCTCTCCGTAACCAGGTTGTGGTCCAGTGGGAAGTGCTGGTCCAGTAGGCCTGAAGTTGGGTCCAGTTGGCTTAAAAGTTGGTCCCGTTGGTCTGAAAGTCGGTGGGCCATAAGTTGATGCAGGAATACCTGGGGTAGGACGATATGAAGGTCTATCTGGTGGACCATAAGTTGGTTGAGGTCGGGTTATGGGTGGAAATCCTGTTAAAAAAATTATTTGATGAATAATTAATCACTGAGACATTCTTTCTCTTGATAGTGCGTAGCCGTATATATCTGTGCCTAATCTCAGGGTATATCCCATCCACCCCCATTTCTTGGTACATTTATTTTTGATGCGTGTGGGTTCACATTACTTATTGTGTTCTAGAATGCAGCATATATATATATATATATATATATATATATATATATATATATATATATATATATATATATATATATATATATATATATATGTAAAGAAAATATAGTTTCTTTATGTGAAATATAGTGCGCTCTGCATGTAGCTATATATCCATATAAATTTGTATGAGATCGCTGAACTTCAACTGCAATTGACACATCATTGCCAAACTTGACACATCTATTAATATTAAGTAGATTAATAACTGTGAATAAGGAAGTGATATTAATAGACTCAAATTGTCGTTTCTTTGTTTACAGGTAAGATTGTATAGTGTAAATAGTCGTTGTAATTAGTGAATAAAATTTAACCTTTGTTTACAGAGAAATAAATTTCGGTTTATTATATATCATCTATCCATATTAATTGTCTTATAAAACGACAATTTTTGTTTATGACAATGGCGAGAAGATTGCAATTTACATTGAAAGTGGTAGCATCACCAAAAGATAAGAAAACAAATGTAATCGCAATAAAATCAATTAGAACAGAAGAAGATAAAGAATATGTATTACCACAAGATATGATGTTAACTAGTGAACACGTAGAATTAATGAAGACAGAGGTATTTAAAAGAGTAAAAAAAAGTTTTAGTTTAAGAGGCGAAGAAAGGACAGTCTGGATTACATTAACAGGAGAGTTAGAAAAGATGTATTTTGATGAAGAGGGTAACGTAATGTTTAATGATATTTATTTAGAACATGTTAAAAAAACTGATGAATCAATGAAACACATACCAAAAGAAAGTCATTTGAATTTGAAAAATGTAGCAGAAAGGTTTATGATCGAAAAATTTACATCCAAACATGCAAATGCTAAACAATGGATGGAGATATTTGAGAAAGAATGCTCAAGATTTGAAATCACTGAAGATACTACTAAGATTGAGATATTGAGATTGTTTCTTGAAAAATCGTGTCTAGATTGGTACTCAGCAACTTTAACAATGTTGACAGTGGCGTCTCAGTGGATTGAATGGAAAGAAAAATTTTTGGAAACTTTTTCAGATGAAGGATGGAGTTTAGGAATGTATGCTATAGCTTATAGGTATAAAGAAGGTTCATTGATAGATTACGCTATAAGAAAAGAGAAACTATTGCTAGACATGGATAAGGATATTAGTGTTCAGACTCTTATAATGCTTATAGTAGCAGGATTACCAGAATTTATCAGAAATAAAATAGATAGAGAAGAATGTGAAAACTCTACTGGACTTCTACATGAAATAAAAAAATGTGAAAGTTTTGTGAGTAAAAATAGTTTCATGAGAAAGAAAGAAGAAAAACGTGATAGTAGAAAGAAATTTGAAGAAAAGAAACCATGCAAAAATTGTGAACAATTGAATAAGGGTACCAGGTATCATCCGGAGGATTCATGCTGGTTTAAAAAACACAAAAACGAAACTACAATCATTGGAAGCAACTCAGTGTTAGAAGTAGATTTGAATAATGAACAAAAAAACGAATTATCACACCATTGATTAAATTGACAATACTATTAGAAAATAAGTTAAAGGTAAACGGAACATACGATCCAGGTTCCCAAGTATCTCTGATTAATTCTAGATTAGTTAAAATAAAAAAGAAGTCGGAAGATATGAATAAAATATTTCTAAGGACAGTCAATGGTGTGACAAACACAAATGGGTTGATAACCATAAAGATAAAAATTTTTGATGAAGAGCAGTATGTAGATGTGTTCATTGTAGAGAAAGATGATTTTGAAGAATTTATTATAGGATTAGATATGATAAAGAAGTTCAAATTAATCCAAGATGAAAACTTGAAAATAAAACAGGTAGAAAACCCGAAGATAAAAGAAAAAACTGGGATAATCACCAGAGATAATATAATTGAACAATGTTCAGTCAATTTTAATGAACATATAGAGATAGACGAATTTCAGATCAGTCTAAACCATTTAAATAATTGGAGGAAAACTAAAATAGAACAATTAATTGAGAAGTACAAAGGCGTTTTTGCAAGAGACAAATATGATATTGGTACAGTGAAGAATTACGAAGCAAGAATAGACCTGATACTGGATAAGTACTGTAGTAAAAGACCATACAGATGTTCAGTGGAAGATAAAAAAGAAATTGAAACGCAAGTGGCAAAATTATTAGAAGGAAATTTGATTGAAGAATCGTATAGTCCTTTTGCTGCACCAGTAACGTTAGCTTTTAAGAGAGATGAAGGAAAGAAATCTCGTCTTTGCATAGATTTTAGAGATTTAAACAAGATAATAATACCACAAGCTCAACCATTTCCTCTGATAGACGATCTAATCATAAAAACGAGAAACTGCCAATATTTCACTACATTAGATATAAATTCCGCTTTTTGGTCCATTCCATTGCGTATAGAAGACAGAAAAAAAACAGGATTTGTTACACAAGATGGACGTGCTTACCTTTCGGACTGAAGACCTCACCAGCAATTTTTCAGAGAATTTTATCAAACATTTTGAGAAAACATGACCTCAAAGAATTCTCAGAAAATTTTATTGATGATATATTAATTTTTTCAAGAACATTTGAAGAACATATAAAGCATATAGAGAAAATATTGGAGGCAATAATCAATGAAGGATTTAGGTTGAAATTCAAAAAGTGTAAATTCGCATCAAAAACAGCAAAATATCTCGGACATATAATTGAAAATAATACAGTAAGACCTATTAAAGATAATTTCATATCAATGAGACATTTTCCAACGCCCAGAACACAGAAAAATATCAGACAATTCCTGGGTAAAATAAACTTTTATCATGAATACATACCTAGAAGTTCCATAATCTTAGATCCATTACATACATTATTAAGAAAAAACGTGAAGTTCATATGGTCAGAAGAATGTGAGAAGTCGTTTAAAGATATAAAAAATCTATTATGCTCTCAGCCAGTACTGGAAATCTTTGATAAGGACCTGCCAATTAAAATTTTCACAGATACATCAATAGAAGGCATTGGTGCAATACTAAAACAGAAACAATCTGATGGAAAAGATAGACCAGTGGCATATTTTTCAAAAAAATTGAATCAAAGTCAGAAGAGAAAAAAAGCTATATATCTTGAATGCTTAGCTATTAAAGAAGCAGTTAAGTACTGGCAGCACTGGCTAATTGGGAGACATTTTGATGTATATTCTGATCACAAACCCCTCGAAAACATGAATATAAAAGCCAGAGTAGATGAAGAGCTAGGTGAATTGACCTACTACCTATCTCAATATGATTTTCAAATACATTACGTTCCAGGAAAAGATAATGCAGAGGCTGATTGCTTAAGCCGAAACCCAGTAATTGAATCTAATGATAATACAGAAGATGTTTTGAAAATAATAAATTTAGTACAAATAGATGAAATAAGATCGGACCAGGAAAATAATAGCACTTTACAGAGAATGAAAACAAAATTAATAGTGCACGACAAAGTATTTTACAAGAAGATTAGAAATAAAGAGAAGATTATTATATCTGAAGAATTAAGTATTAAAATGATCAAAGAGATACACTCTGAGTGGTGTCATATTGGAATTAGACAGATGATTTATAAAGTATGTCCTTACTATACAGCTAAAAACCTTACAGCTAATATAAAGAAGATATGTAGAAATTGTGAAATCTGCATAAAAAATAAATCTAGGGGCCAAGATAAATATGGACTAATGTCCCACCTGGGACCAGCAAATAAACCGTTCCAAATAATGTCGATAGACACGATTGGAGGCTTTGGAGGACAGAGATCAACTAAGAAATACCTTCATCTACTAGTCGATCATTTCACCCGATATGCGTTTATTCTGACATCAAAAACACAAAATGCTACAGATTTCATTAAACTAGTAAAAATGGTGTTGGAAACAGAAAAAATCGATATGATTTTAACGGATCAATATCCAGGAATAAACTCAAAGGAATTTAAAGATTTCTTGGAGGGAAATGATGTTAGACTTGTTTTTACAGCTGTTAACACTCCGTTCTCAAATGGTTTGAATGAGAGACTTAATCAAACATTAATAAATAAAATGAGATGCAAGTTGAATGAGAAAAGAGAGAAGAAAGCTTGGACGTCAATTGCAAGAGAGTGTATAAATAAGTACAATGAAACTGAACATTCGGTAACAGGCTTTGCACCGGCGTATTTATTAGAGGGTAAAAACACTAGCACCTTACCTCAAGAATTACGGAAAGAGATAAATAGAGAGAGTTGGATTAGAGACAGAAAAACAGCATTGGAACGGACAATAAAATCTCGCACATACAATAAAAATTTGTTCGATAAAAACAGAAAACATTACGAGTTTTAATATAGGAGATTTAATATATATTGAAAACGGAAACAAACTAAATAGGAAAAAACTAGATAATTTAAGGATTGGACCATTTCAAATAATAGAAAAAGTTTCGGACACATTATACAAGATAAAAATAAGTGATAGAAAAATTGATACAAATTTATTTCATGTTACGAAACTTATTCCAGCATCAGAAACACAGGAATGCGCAGATGAAGAAGAATGAAAAAAGTTTTGATGAGAATCGCCTTAGCAATTCTCACCCTGAAGGAGGGGAGATGTAAAGAAAATATAGTTTCTTTATGTGAAATATAGTGCGCTCTGCATGTAGCTATATATCCATATAAATTTGTATGAGATCGCTGAACTTCAACTGCAATTGACACATCATTGCCAAACTTGACACATCTATTAATATTAAGTAGATTAATAACTGTGAATAAGGAAGTGATATTAATAGACTCAAATTGTCGTTTCTTTGTTTACAGGTAAGATTGTATAGTGTAAATAGTCGTTGTAATTAGTGAATAAAATTTAACCTTTGTTTACAGAGAAATAAATTTCGGTTTATTATATATCATCTATCCATATTAATTGTCTTATATATATATATATATATATATATATATATATATATATATATATATATATATATATACCTATATAAATATGAAATAAATTATAAACTCATTATTTCAGTGATTAAGATATATATGCTTAAATAATGAAGTATTTTGTTATGAAGTAGCAGAAACTCTGAAAATTAATTATTCAAACCAAGAAATATTCAACTATATGGAACAAAAAAATGAAAGGATAATTACCTGTTCCACTTGTTGGTGGTCTATATGTCGGTCTGAAAGTTCCTGGAGTAGGTCTAAAGGGAGGTGAAGTCGGCCGTGATACTGGTGGAAGATAACCAGGTGGAGATGGTGGAGATATAGGTGGTCTTTGTGGAGAAGGAGTCACACTAGGAGGGCGATATGGTGGAAAAGTTGGTCTCCCAGCTGGAGGTGATGGTGGTTTATATGGTGGAGATGTTGGTCGCTGGGGTGGAAAAGAAGGTTTAAATGGTGGACTAGTAGGTCTTTGAGGTTGGAAAGGATTCAGTGGAAATGATGGCCTTTGAGTTGGAAATTGAGGTGATGTTGGTCGTTGAGGAGGAAATGTTGGTTGACTAGGAGGAAAAGGTCTTGAAGGTGGAAATGAAGGTTTCGGTTTATCATAGTCGTAACCATTCTTAGGGGGCAGATAAGCATTTTGTCCTGGCGCTATTGCTCCTAATGTTCCAGCGATCAAACAGCATAAGGCTGCTGAGACCTGAAAAAAATTGAATCAATGAATTAATCAGAACTTCAGAATAAAATTTTTTTTAATAAATTATCTGCAAAATAACGTATTTCTATGTCACAGCAGCAGATACCTATTATAATATATATATATATATATATATATATATATATATATATATATATATATATATATATATATATATATATATATATATATATATATATATATATATATATATAAATATATATATATATATATATATATATATATATATATATATATATATATATATACCTATATATATATATATATATATATATATATATATATATATATATAGATATATATATATATATATATATATATATATCTTTATCTTTGTGCATTCTGACTAGGGATGAAGCGCTAACCGAAAAAAGGACATTATAAATTCAGCAAAAGCTCTAGAGAAGTAAATTTTTCCTCTTTTTGCAACTTCCTACTTCACTTTTTTCTTCAGTATTCTTAGAAATTATACTATAAACTATAGTCCCCTGCGTTATCAGCTTATGCCCGCTTCCAAAGCAGCGGAAATCGGTCCATAGACAAGCCGCTGGACCCCTGCTATAGGACGCGGTGGACGTTTCCCACTAGATCGGCGGAGTGCGTTGTTGTTAATTCATTATCAACAATATACGGATCGACCCACTTCTCGGACTGTGATAAAATAATTCCGGGGATTGAATCTTTCAGTGCAATGCTTATTACTGATTGAAGGTATCTCAATATGTTCAGCACAATGTTGCTCTTGCTATTGGCAAGTACAATTTTTCTACAAGTCTACGTTCTCAAGTACGAAACTTCTGGGGGGCCAGGCTCCCTGGTCCTCCCGCTAGCTACGCCCCTGGATGTTATATGTTTATGTTTGTATTGTAATCTGAACTACAGCTCATCACGCACAAGGGATATTCCTACTGTGGTATTTCTCTTTCTATCGTTTATTGGAATTATAGTCTCTCTTACATATCTATGAATGCTGTAGTATTCTTATATTAAATAAACGTTATTATTATTATTATCTTCATAAAAAGAGTTTTGAAAAATTTATATAGCTTATTGTGTTATTTTCATTTGTGATATATTGTGCTGTAATTATTCCTTTCTGTTCAAATTATCTGCTTTGTTTTTTGCATATTACCTATCTATTTTTACTGAATATATAAAAGGAATGGAATATATATATATATATATATATATATATATATATATATATATATACATATATATATATATATATATATATATATATATATATATATATATATATTTATATATATATATATATATTAATAAATATATATATCTATATATATATATATATATATATATATATATATATATATATATATATATATATATATATATATATATATATATATATATATATATTTAAATAGGTAAAATCAATGCACGAGAATGGTGACTTTTGTAATGCAGTTTTTAGTATCGTTAAATCGACCATGGCCGGAAATTAGCATTGATGTCTTATATTTATGATTCCAGATAGCTTTACTTCAAGCAAATATAGCAAAATATCAATGGTTTCTGAATTTGGCAATGACATATGTTTTACGAATCCAAAAATCATTAATCATTTATATGTTCCATTGTTTTCGAATGATTTGATGACAAGGATAAGGCTGTTCCCTTATTAGCCATCGGAATGAATGAAGTAACTTTTCTGTTCACCGAAGTATTTCATGAGTCTTTTCACGAAAAGTTAGGAATTCATTCATTTATACTCTCCTTATTGAAGAAAAATAATAAAACAATTGCAGGTATTTCCTGAAAGAGTTAAAATCATCTCTGAATTTTTGATTGAGCCGTTAGTACTAGATAAATAACAATAACCAATTTTATATAATTAACTAACGAAAGAATGGATTAGTATATTTAAAGACTGCAGTTTCGAATATATGTCCATCGTCAGTGGTTCTTATAATACTTACTATGACAGTGGTTTTTGATAAATATATAAATGTAAAATATTTGACTATGAAACTTTGTTTCGGATATTACCGTAATGAAAACCATGAATGAGTAAATAGAAATGTATAAAATGTAAAAAATAAGAAACTATAAAGATAAAAAAGATTATTGAGCAAATTCCAAATATAAATTCAATCTCAGTTATATATTCTTCATTCTTAAATATCAAAAACGCTAGTCATTCAGAATGATGATGAAATTATTATCATTTGAACATTTATGAAAAATTGAATTTCAATTTTTTTTTTCAAATATTTCTAATCGATTATTATATGTTCATGTAATTTTTATTTTAAATAAATATTTATGTGAATGAATTTATTACATACCTATTCTTAAAATAATAAGTTTTCGAAATTGTTTTCCCGTATCTATTCAAGCAATAAAATTTTAAGCTCATTTAGTCTTGTCATAACCCTTGGGAAAATAAGGTCTATCTTTAGGAATAAAACAGACCATAGTTTTCAATGCTTATAACATAATAATAAACGCATTTGAAAAACATTTGTTGTTGATTTAAAAAGCTTTTTAACACTGAGTGAGTTCGCTGTTGAGACAACAGAATAACCAAATTAAATATTTGAAGTATTGGTTCAATGTCTATATGATATGAGTGCATCTTTGAGAATTATTTTCCTGAAGAGTAGATTATAAAACTGAAAATAAATTCATTATTTACAATTCTTCTGTACCGGAAGTTAGAAAATAAGTCAAATGAAACAACTGAATCCTTGTTAGAACTGACGTAAAATTCAAGTATAGAATCGTTGTTCAACAAAATATTACTTGATTATTTTTGGTGCTTGTTTCGTAATGAATTTCGATAATTGCCAAACAGCTTCCTTATGTTCTTCTCCCATTCCCATCTACATACTTGTGTGAAAAAGGATTCTCATTATATGCAACTACAAAGACAAAATGCCGGATATATTGGTGCTGAACCTAACATGCCGCATCAACTTTCTTCAATCAAGCCTGACATTAAACAGTTCAATAATAAAAACAACTTCAAACCTCCAATTAAATGAAAACAATTTAGTGAATCAATAGAATCAATATAGTATAATTGTGTGTTGTTTTGTATATCGTTGTAGGAGTCAAAAACTAATATAATTATTTTTGTATGATTTTAATTAAATTCAATGACTCGGATATCTGACCACCGCGTGGTGAAACGCCGCATCATAGATTCAATTATAGTACGAGGGTTGCTATTTATATTTCTGGCCTTGGCAACATTAAGCGTTGCTAGGCGACCGTTGACGTTTCCAAACGATAATTTAATATTTTTAAACATAAATTCTGCAGACAATTTACCATTATAGCTTCATTTGTGTTGTTGACAATGAATTGAAAAGTTCCTCTCTTTCAAAGAATGGAATTGAATCGTGAACATTTTCGTGCGATTATTTTTCATAACTTTCGACGTGGATTGTCAAGACAAGAGTGCTTCGATGAACTTAATTCTTTATACAGCGATAAAGCGTCATCCTACAGCACTGTAAAAAACTGGTTTAACGAATTTAATCGTGGTCGATGTTCGATCCAGGACGAATCCCGTGCAGGTCGTCCAAAATCCGTTGTTGTGCCGGAAAAGATCGATGCTGTGCGTGAACTGATAAAGCAAGATCGCCATGTGACATACCGTGAGATAGAGGTGTCTTTGGACATTAGTATGACTAGCATCAACAAGATATAGCATGAACATTTGGGCGTCAAAAAAATTTGTTCGCGTTGGATCCCGCATAACCTGACAAACGCTCAAAAAAAGGCTCCTGTCGATTGGTGCAAGGAAATGTTGGAATATGTTCAAGGTACATCAAAGGCTGCGTATAACATCTACACAGGTGACGAATCATGGATCTATGCATATAAGCCGGAAACAAAACAGCAATCAACTGTATGGGTCTTCCAAGACGAGGCAAAACCAACAAAAGTTGTTCGAGGAAGAAGCGCATCGAAACAAATGGTTACCTGTTTCTTCGGCATTAACGGTCATGTGGCAACAGTGGCGTTAGAGCAATGCAGGACCGTCAATTCTGAATGGTACACGACCATTTGTTTGCCAGAAGTCATCGGAGAAATTCGAAAAAAGCAGAAGAACAGGCGAATTATTCTTCATCATGACAATGCGAGCTCTCATACATCGACTCAAACAAAGGAATTTCTGACGGAGCGAAAGATCGAACCACCGTACAGCCCTGATTTGGCACCCAATGACTTCTTCTTGTTCCCACACATCAAAAATAAATTACGCGGACAACGGTATTCGACCCCCGAAGAAGCGGTTGATGCATTCAAAACGCATGTTTTGGAGTTATCTCAATCGGACTGGAAAAAGTGCTTTGAAAATTGGTTCAAACGCATGCAAAAGTGTATTGATCATCATGGAGAATATTTTGAGAAACAATAAAACCAATTTCGATCCTACATATTTGTTTTTTCATTATTAGGCCAGAAATATAAATAGCAACCCTCGTAATCGTTAAAATTAAACATGTGCTTTTCTGATATTACATATGAAATGAGTCAAACTGAAAAAAAAATTCTACAACGCATTGCTGTCGAAAAGCTTCAGAGCGTAGACAAATAATTGTGATCTACCTTAAAAAAATATGCGACATATGTTGTTGCTAAGTATATGTTGACTGAAAGTACCTAAGCACTAAGTAGGGACTAACTATCCCTAGAAACTATCTGTGTTAATCTAAATAAATCGAAAATGTATGCAGATAAAATTGTACATTCCAACATTATGAACAAGGTGCATTGAATGGTATAATGTAGGTTGGTCGGTTTTACATTCAAGTCGTTGGTTTTCCGTGACATTTTGCGTCAACAATGTAGATGTTCTATAAATTAGAGCATCTTTAAATGAGTACATCCTGAAGTATTTTTACATTATCATAAAAGTTTGTTTCAACCTTGTACTATATTCAAGCGTATACTACTGAAAGTTACAACTCATTTCAATAGGTGTGACGTTGAAACCATAAAGTTCACCTTGCCATATCAAGTAATTATAGTTCAGTCATCTATCTTCCATTTACCTTTTTGAAATTTGACGAACGAATTCAATCACATAGTTAAATTCATTCAATTCATATGATCCTCATCGGATTTTGTCTAAGATTAAAATTTTATTCAATTTGAATATGGAGTAGATAAATTCTATCGACTAATTTCAAGATTACCTTTATTTAGTACCTACCTATTTTTTTTTTGAATTTGTTTTTCGAAAAATATATTTATATACGAACGTAAAATGAAGCTAAATGTTTTCTTGGAAGTTTTACTGAGCATTGTGGTTTGCACAAATCAACTACAAACAAAAAATTAACCGTATTCCTGGTCTAGCCGAAATAAAAATATCCAAAATTAAATTGGTTAGTGTCATACAGCGCCATCTCTCAGAATTTTAAGGTGACAGATGATTATTATCCATTGCCATTAGTATAAGTACCAATGAACGAGATGCCATTAATTGAAATTGTCAGCATGATAGCGAACAGGAAGCAATCATAAATTGTTTTTTATATGAATTGCGTTTCTACAAAAATATACATATATATATATATATATATATATATATATATATATATATATATATATATATATATATATATATATAAAATATATTAATTATAGCTGGGTATTCGGCAAGGAGTTATGATCTCTAAACAACCAAATTTGTCTCAGTCGACGTTTCGACTCTTTATTGAGTCTTCCTCAGGACATCTACAATTTAAAAAGAATGACAAAGAATGTTACATCGAAACAGTTCGTCTTATATATATAAAAAACAACAAAATTACATGTATACAACAGTTTCTTTGAACTCTAGTTCCTGCAATTTACAAGGAATATACAACAAAAACTCATTTAAAATCGAAAACATGTTAAAATAACGTGAATAAAGCTAAAAAACAGAAATAAATGGGCTCGAAATATCAACTAAATGGTATAAAAATCTGACTGAAACTCAAAAACAAAATGCCAAAATTTAATCAAATACTTACAAACAGTTAGGTTGTAAGGCCCATAACATGACACAACTCTACAACAGCTCATTGTTTTTGGAGTAAAAATTGTCTATTAATTTGATAATTTCGAAGCGAGGAGCCAA
Source organism: Cynegetis impunctata (assembly GCA_030704885.1). Classification (NCBI taxonomy): domain Eukaryota; kingdom Metazoa; phylum Arthropoda; class Insecta; order Coleoptera; family Coccinellidae; genus Cynegetis; species Cynegetis impunctata. The sequence goes on from JARQZK010000727.1 coordinate 973,810, forward strand.
ACATAACCTCACGAAAAACAATAACAAACCCAGATGACTGTCAAGCGACATTGTATTATCAGTAACCCGCGCATGTGGACAATTTCATAGAAATGAATATAACAATACTATGAAGAAGGTATAGCTAATTTATGAACATGAGAAAATATGATACTAAATATTAAATAGCATTCAGGGAGGATTTATCTAAACTTAAAACATATTTATATATTCCACTAAGATTACCAATATCGTCTCTAAAATTAATCCTTTCACGTAAATCACATATGAAACACATCTCCATGAAAACTCTCTTCTTGTAATTCACCTCTGTCATTAAAATTTTCCGCTCACTGAAATTGATATTATGTCCAGTTTTATTCACATGACTAGCCAAAGCACATCTATTCGGTCTTAGTTTAATGTCACTTTTGTGTAATGATATCCGCTGTTTTAGTGATTGCGAAGTTTGTCCCACATAGGAAGCCCCACAACTACAATTAAACTTATAAATTATATTGGTCCTACAAAGGTCGTCATCTCTATCCTTTACATGAGAAAACAGATTCCTATTTGTCAGAATATTACAAATAGCAATTCTCAGATTCGGGACCTTGTAAAGGATCTTTCTCAGTTCGAAAGCAAGGGAACCAACAAAAGGCAAAGTCACAAAGCGAAACTCCGTCACCGCGTCTGATGACCCTGTGTTTGATTGAACACCTGATGAATGTGTCGAACTATCTAACAGATTTTTGATGCCCGAAATGGGCAGAAAAATTCTATTGAGGTACCAACGAGGATAGCCATTGTCAAGTAACAAATTTTTCAAACGCATCAAAGCAGGTGCTATCAAAGTTGGATGACAGATCCAACTTTGATAGCACCTGCATGGGAATAGTATACTATTCCCAAGTTTTTGGCTGTCCCATGGGTTCTTGTTTGTCACCTCAACTGGCGAACATGGTAATGTCTTCTTTGTTGAAGGATTGTATTCCGAGGTTGAGTTTTGAACTGAGTTTTATATATCAGTATGTCGATGACTTAATTCTGTCACTTCCGTCGGATGGCATTCAAGAAATTTTGGGTGTTTTCGGTAGTTTTGATGATCATATCAAGTTCACTGTGGAGAAGGAAACTGAAGGGTCTGTGCCTTTTTTGGATACAAGAGTTATAAGAACTAGTGATAATCAAATAATTCTTGATTGGTATCAAAAGCCGTCACATTCGGGTAGATTTATTCACTATCAATCCTACCATACACCTAGTGTCAAAATTAATACAATAAAAGGATTTATTAATAGAATTAAAAGGATCTGTCATCCAACTTTGATAGCACCTGCATTGATGCGTTTGAAAAATTTGTTACTTGACAATGGCTATCCTCGTTGGTACCTCAATAGAATTTTTCTGCCCATTTCGGGCATCAAAAATCTGTTAGATAGTTCGACACATTCATCAGGTGTTCAATCAAACACAGGGTCATCAGACGCGGTGACGGAGTTTCGCTTTGTGACTTTGCCTTTTGTTGGTTCCCTTGCTTTCGAACTGAGAAAGATCCTTTACAAGGTCCCGAATCTGAGAATTGCTATTTGTAATATTCTGACAAATAGGAATCTGTTTTCTCATGTAAAGGATAGAGATGACGACCTTTGTAGGACCAATATAATTTATAAGTTTAATTGTAGTTGTGGGGCTTCCTATGTGGGACAAACTTCGCAATCACTAAAACAGCGGATATCATTACACAAAAGTGACATTAAACTAAGACCGAATAGATGTGCTTTGGCTAGTCATGTGAATAAAACTGGACATAATATCAATTTCAGTGAGCGGAAAATTTTAATGACAGAGGTGAATTACAAGAAGAGAGTTTTCAGGGAGAGGTGTTTCTTAGGTGATTAACGTGAAAGGATTATTTTTAGGGCCGATTTGGTTAATCTTAGTGGAATATATAAATATGTTTTAAGTTTAGATAAATCCTCCCTGAATGCTATTTAATATTTAGTATCATATTTTCTCATGTTCATAAATTAGCTATACCTTCTTCATAGTATTGTTATATTCATTTCTATGAAATTGTCCACATGCGCGGGTTACTGATAATACAATGTCGCTTGACAGTCATCTGGGTTTGTTATTGTTTTTCGTGAGGTTATGTTTGGCTCCTCGCTTCGAAATTATCAAATTAATAGACAATTTTTACTCCAAAAACAATGAGCTGTTGTAGAGTTGTGTCATGTTATGGGCCTTACAACCTAACTGTTTGTAAGTATTTGATTAAATTTTGGCATTTGTTTTTGAGTTTCAGTCAGATTTTTATACCATTTAGTTGATATTTCGAGCCCATTTATTTCTGTTTTTTAGCTTTATTCAAGTTATTTTAACATGTTTTCGGTTTTAAATGAGTTTTTGTTGTATATCTCTTGTTAATTGCAGGATCTAGAGTTCTATTAAACTGTTTTATTCATGTAATTTTGTTTATTTTTTTATTTATAATACGAACTGTTTTCGATGTAACATTCTTTGTCATTCTTTTTAAATTGTAGATGTCCTGAGGAAGACTCAATAAAGAGTCGAAACGTCGACTGAGACAAATTTGGTTGTTTAGATCATAACTCCTTGCGAATACCCAGCTATAATTAATATATTTTTTAAAAAACCATCGGCAGTTACTTACTTAATTGTATATATATATATATATATATATATATATAGTATATATATATATATATATAATATATATATATATATATATATATATATATATATATATATATATATATATATATATATATATATATATATAATATATATATATAAAATATATATATATATATATAAATAAATATATTATATATATATATATATATATATATATATATATATATATATATATATATATATATATATATATATATATGTGTGTCTGTGTGTAATATATTTATATATACAGGGTAGCGAGAAAGTCTGGCAACAAGCTATTTTTTTTAAGACGATTAAAAGTATAATCCTCAAATTTCCCTCAGAGATGGATAGTTTGAAGAGGTGTAATTAAGTGGCCGGCAAGATCTCCCGACTTGACTCCATTTTATATCAGACATAACTGATTCAAAAACTCTCAAATGTCTTGTTATACTAACAATTTCTTATTTCTCCATAAATGATGAACAATTCTATTGGAGGCTCCGTGGCGGAGAGGTTATAGGTAGCGCTATGCCGTCTTCGTTGACGGAGTTGGTGGGTTCGATTCCCACCGTGTTCCTGGGTGTTTGTATGCGTCCGATTTAAGTGGTTCCCCTCATTTATTAAATTGATGGCTAAATGTCCAAGCTGACGAAGCCAAAATTGTACGGAGGTCGGGCGTTTTAAACTTAAAAAAAAACAATTCTATTCGAAGGTTCAAATACATATTGTATTATTGCTGAGACACAGGTGGCCAACATTTTGAGCTCCTGTTATAAGAAAACTATTGAATTTTTGTAAGTTATTATGAATAAACAAATTACATATTGTATGTCTTGCAGAATTGTTTCTCTTATTTTTTAGTAATGTGGTACCTACGTATTCTGTATTTTTGAAAAGAGGACGAAATCAGCTCTTCTACGATATATCACTCGACCTACATTGCTATTTAAAAAAATTCAAGATGGCGGCGGTACACTGAATGCTGACGTCCGTCGAGTTTGACAGGACTTCTGAGAAACGAAAAACAGAATCATGTGCATAACCCTAAAATTTGATAATTATACGTTCATTCGTTTCAAAGAATATTCCTTGTTGCCAGACTTTCTCGCTACCCGGTATATATATATATATATATATATATATATATATATATTAATATATATATAATATATATAAATATATATATATATATATATATATATATATATATATATATATTATTTGTAATCTCAACTAATTGGTAAGTCTTGTTTTTGAGTTTAAAAGTAATTTTTGTAGTTCATATTGCAGAGTCCTGATGATGGTTACAACTGTTTAACCGAAACGTTGAAGATGTTAATATGTTGGAAAATTCATTTGAAAAATGTATGAATAATCAAATTAACTCTCGAACTGAGCTAGTTTCATGAGAGTCGACGACATAAAATTCAGTAGTATCCCGCCCATCGACCGAGTGATCAATGATATCAAATCCAAATAATCAGCTTATAGTTTCTAGGATGAGTACTTATGACATGCTAACACATCACAGCGCCATCGAATACTGGCCTTTTCGCACCAAATCATATCAAAGTGCCCTGGAGAGTTATCGCGCCTCGCCGCTGATCCTTTTCTCATAATTTGGGCATGGGAAACTTCGATCAATTTTAGCTTAATTTCGATAGATCTGTTCTGCGTCGTAAACAACCACCAAATTTCAACTCAGTTGATCTAAAGTCTAAAGGGGGCCGTGAAAGTGCCGATAGCAGGGATTATGTATATGTATATATATATATATATATATATATATATATATATATATATATATATATATATATATATATACAGTGCTTTCATGATGAAAGGAACAAATTCATTAAAAAATTAGGTTTCTATTTCATGTTAAAAATCCTCGGACAGGTCGATTAGTATTTTTATTTGGGCAATTTTTCGCAATAAAAATTTTGTATACAGGGTGTCTCATTCAAGGGCTATGGCTTTGTCATTAGTTTTTTTTAAAGGTAATACCCTGTATATTATTTCACTTTACAATTCTACGATAAATTCTTATCACTTTTGTGAACATACCATATGCCTCAACTTGATGGATTCCCAGATTATAACGGAGATAGTGGAGCACCTGGAGATTTAAAATGTGGATTAAAAGTACAAAAAAAAATTTAGGTAAACATTGTCATTAAATCTGAAGAATGAAATTTCACATGTACCATCTGAATTCATTCACTGGTGCTGTATAGTCCGCAGTTTTCACGTTTTTAACGCTCCAGGCACTACACTACTTCATTGTTTAAGAAAATGCAATTACTTGAGAGAGAACGTATTGAAGCACTTATGATGATTGGTTTTGGAGATAGGGTGCGTTCACAAGAAGAAGTCTGCAATCTATTCAATGAAAATCATCCTGATCGTCCGCCAATTACTAGATCGACAGTCAGCAAAATTGAATCAAAATTCAGGAGATACGGCCACGTTAGAGATTTACCTAAAGGAAGACCACCGAGAGTATCTGAAGAAACAGTGCTGAACGTTCTACTAGAAAGCCAAGATAACCCTCATACATCCATTACTACAATTTCCAATAATTTCAATTTATCAGTAGGGTCCGTGCATAAAATACTTAAGGTAAATAAGTATCATCCCTATAAAATTAAGCTGGTACATGAATTATTAGAAGACGATTTTGACCGCAGAGTACAGTTTTGTGAGCAGATTCTTGAAATTCATAATCAACATCTAAATTTCATTACAAACATAATTTTTTCTGATGAAGCCACCTTTACTTTAAATGGCCACGTCAACAGACAACACTGTAGGTATTGGGCGACCGAGAATCCTCATTGGATGCAAGAATGCCACACACAGCGGCCTCAAAAAATTAATACATGGGCAGCGATTGTTCGAAATCGTATAGTTGGTGCCTATTTTTTTGAAGGAACACTAAACGGAGAGGACTACTTGAACTTTCTCCAGTTCGAACTCATTCCGGCTTTAGCTGTTTTGTTTCCTAACCCACAAGATCCTGACATACCTAATAACGAGATATGGTTTCAACAAGATGGGGCACCTCCTCACTATTCAATCGCTGTTCGACAATTTCTTGATGCAACTTTTCCCAACAGATGGATAGGACGGAGAGGTCCGATTGAGTGGCCGCCAAGATCACCGAACATAACCCCATTGAATTTTTCTTATGGGGTTATTTGAAGTCTAAAGTTTATTTGAATAGACCAAATAATATTGATGATCTAAAAGAGAGAATCAGGCAGGAAATAAGACTTATCAGTCCAGAAGTAATTGAAAATGTGCAACGGGAAACATTGAATCGACTTCAAAAATGTCTCGCAGTAAACGGACAACAGATTGAACATATCGTCGTTGCCGCGGTGAAACCTCCTAAGTGACAAAAACATGATTTGACAGGAGAAGCAAATAACTGATTTGTAAATAATTTAATAGTACCTTTTTCCCAGAAAAAACAAAACTTCAACCACAGAGATAAACTACTGTGAAACCACCTATGTAACGTCTGAGCCTTGGAATGGTCACATAGGTGATTTGTATGGTACCTTTAGCGGTGCGGTTAACTCTTACACATAGCAAAATTCTTTTTGATCGATTTAAACCGTGTTTTGTTCTTTTAACACATGAATTCTTACTAGTAGCACATAGATGGTAAAATTTTGTTTCTTTTCAAAACGTGATATCAAAATCACGTTTTGGATTTTTTGTCACATAGGAGGTTTCACCGCGGCATCGACGATATGTAAAAATTAAATTAGTAATTACATTTGTGTGTTTTCATATCGTACCTCTCATTACCCACTATCTCCGTTTCTGGCAATCCATCGAGTTGAGGCATATGGTTCACAAAAAGTGATAAGAATTTATCGTAGAATTGTAAAGTGAAATAATATACAGGGTATTACCTTTAAAAAAACTAATGACAAAGCCATAGCTCTTGAATGAGACACCCTGTATACAAAATTTTTATTTCGAAAAATGCCCAAATAAAAATACTAATCGACCTGTCCGAGGATTTTAACATGAAATAGAAACCTAATTTTTTAATGAATTTGTTCCTTTCATCATGAAAGCACAGTATATATATATATATATATATATATATATATATATATATATATATATATATATATATATATATATATATATATATATATATATATATATATATTATATATAATATATATATATATATATATATTTATATAATATATATATATATATATATATATATATATATATATATATATATATATATATTTATATATATATATATATATATATATATATATATATATATATATATATATCTAATACAATTATGAAATACTAGTATAGCAAGATCTCAGAACCGCCAGACGTTAATTATTTTCTCAGCAATAATATTTATGAGATGAAGTAGTGCTTATATGTACTTTCAGTGTACGGATACCTGCTAACTTGTGCCGAAGGCCAATTTCCATGTATCAGGTGCTAAATATGGAAAAAAACTCATCTCACTTTTCTTATTTTCTCAGTCTTGATTTTTATATAGGGTACTCAGGGGACTATTTCAATACCTTATGCAAGCAGCCAGACCGATCATATGGGCCAAACATCCCGCCAGACGCAATTGAAGTCTCCCTATGAGTATGACAATATGAACGAAATGTCATGATTGCTCATTTAAGCGCGATAGTGATTATCTATGCGCGTAGATCTGACTTCTATACTTACTGTCATGACATTTCGCTCATACTGTCATACTCGTAGGGACACTTTATTTGTGTCTGGCGGGATGTTTGGCCCATACGATCGGTCTGGCTGCTTGCATAAGGTATTGAAATAGTTCCCTGAGTATCATATATAAAAATAAAGACTGAGAAAATAAGAAAAGTGAGTTGGGTTTTTTATCATATTCAGCACCTGATACCTGGAAATTGACCGTCGGTTCAAGCTGGCAGGTATCCAAACACTGAAAGTACATACAAAAACAACTTCATCCCATACATATTATAGCTGAGAAAATAAGTAACGTCTGGCGGCTCTGGGATCTCGGACTATAGGACATTTGTTCGACAAATCGAGAATAATCATACAGGTGCATTAGTGAAGCCTATATGAGTCTCGACGCCAACGACATTCCCATTCATCCTTAAGAGATGTTAAAAACATCAAGGTGGTCGTGGTGACCATTTGAGGCAAATGATAGAAAGGATACATAGCCTGCTTCAGACTTATTGGTTCCTACTCAATCTCTACCGTATGTGGTAACCTTCTAGCTAGATCATTTCACTCGTACCTGTCTAATAAGAAAACGAGAAGCAGTGAAATTTGAAACATTCCCCTCGCCATCTGCCGGAACACATCATACACCAATGTACTACCTACTGAAAAGACTAAAATCAGGCTGACACATAATGTTATGTTCGAAAGATTATAAGAATTAAACGAAATTAGCGTTATCTAAGTAGTCGAAAAGCTTATTAAACAAGATCAGATAAACATCAGCGAATTCAATACGGAGATGATTCAGGAGAAGTATATTACCGACTGTAGACTACCTACATAACGGAACTGTTTGTACAAACAATAGACAAGGACAATACCTTCACTTTTTCAGTCACGTAAATCATTCGAAGGCTTTCTTCAAATGAATTAATAACTTCAGTTGCCAGTAAATCTTAACTGAAATAAATATCGGGAAATTAATAATTAATATCTCAACGGTTAACGCTGAATGATCATTTTTAATAAATAGAATAGTTCACCATACAACTACCGCATTTGTTATTGAAATGATTGTCTTAAGAAGCTGGATACAGTAAAAAAATTATTGAAGTTCTGAACTTAGGAGTCATAACTTGCACTAGAGAATAATTAAGTGGGTTATTTTGTTAAACTTACAAACGGAGTTCATTCATACATCGTTAAGCTACAGTTCCACCGGAGGAAAAATGAGGAAAATTGTGGAACATTTTTGTTGCTGTTTACGAAAATGTTCCTTGAAATTTCTTCATGTTTCGGCAAAAAATATTGACTGTTTCTACTTGTCACCCTTCAAGCTACGATTCCAAAGGAGGAACATTTTCGTTGCTGTTCAGTGTTTCCGTAAATGTTCCAAAATTATCCTGAATGTTCCTTAAATTTCTTTATTTTTCGGCAACAAATGTTGAATGTTCCTACTTGTCGCCGGTTTCCATTTTAAGCGGTAAACTTCAAAGAAAATAGGAAACATTTGTGAAAAAATCCGTGTTGCTATCGCAGTGGAAACGTATCGAGAACGCAACTAGTAAACATTCGTGTGAAGATTTTCAGTGCAGCGAAGTACGAAAACGAATAAATATATAGCTACGTTTCCACCGAAGGAATATTGAAGAACATTGTTGAACAATTTGTTGCTGTTGTTTGTTTCCGTAAATGTTCCTTAAAATTCCTTTATGTTTCGGCAACAAATGTTGATTGGATGACAAAGTGATAGTGGGCAGAACCATGAGAGATGTGGTGCAGCGTTTCACAAGGCTGCTTGAGGTAGCTAATGAACTAGGGCTCGCCATTAATGCGGAAAAAACCAAATATATGTTGGTTACGAAGAACCAGTCTCAAAATGTGCAACAAAGAATCCAAATTAATGACTTTAGTTTCGAACAAGTCACAGAATTCACATATCTTGGGTCGCTTGTAAATTCAACAAATACAACAAGTGTTGAAATAAAAAGACGCATAGCAATAGCAAGTAGAACTTTGTACGGCCTTCAAAAACACCTACGAAATAAAAACATACGTCGCTCTGTGAAGCTCAATATTTACAAGACATTAATAAGACCAGTATTGTCATATGGAGCTGAATCTTGGACGTTGTCTCAAAACGATGAGAGACTACTTGGAACCTTTGAAAGAAGGATTCTTAGAAAGATTTTTGGAGCCGTAAACGAAAACGGTCTGTGGCGTCGAAGATACAACTTTGAATTATACCAGCTATTCACCGACCCAGATATTGTAAAGTTCATAAAGGTACAGAGGCTCAAATGGGTAGGGCACATTGCTAGAATGGCAGATAACGACCACACAAAAAAGCTTACAATGTCCAATCCAGAAGGCAGAAGAAGCAGAGGACGACCACGAGCAAGATGGATGGATGATGTGGAAGAGGACCTGAAGATCATAAGAGTCGAGCCAAGCATGATGATGAACAAATGTTGATTGTTTCTACTAAATAATATAATAATATTCAACTATTGACAATTTGCTTCAGTGGAAACAACAAGTTTACGTATGTTGCCATAAGTTTCTACCCTTGGCAACAAGGAGAAACATTCATCAACAAAATGTTCCTCAATATTCCTCCGGTGGAACTGTAGCTTTAGAGTATATTGGCACGAAATTGTTTTATGCAGCTTACGTTAGGAGTTGGTTCGTGAAAATCGTTATGCAACAAAAAAGCGCTCCATGCGAATTTCTCTCCTCGCACAGTATCGATATTCGTGCGGACGACCTTATCTACTAATTCGTTTTGTAACGGATTATTGACAAATTATATGGAGCTTCCTCGGAATACAGCACCAGATGGTTGTCGGCACGTTGTGAAAGATAATATTGAAATATGACGTGATTTATGTCGTTGATGAGATGCAAAGATTTCGCACTCCCTACAGAAAACGTAAAATAATCACAAAACTTGTCATTCTCTTTCTAGACTTTCGGAACGATATGAACTTGGTAATTTTTTAAATATAGTGACGTTTAGGGGGTAAAACTGTCAAAGTTCAATATATTAATGTATATTATATTCGTTTTTGTTTTAAATCATACGTGAGTTTATGTTGTCTCATTATTGCAATTTTGCAATGAAGATTCCGGAAACTGCAGCAGTTATAAGTAATAAATTTGTATAATTCGATACAAGTATTCACTGTTTACATATGTTCAATGCAGTGGCACACCCAGGGGGGAGCCATGGGGCTGCAGCCCCCCCCCCCGAGATTTATTGTAATAACAAAAGAATTGAGATAACTAAGATAATAATTGTAAAATGAGCTCAACTACTATTATAAAATGAGCCCACTGGTCACTATCGGTCAACCATAAGATCTATTATGATTTAGCGGATACAGGATGTGCGTTTTCTATTTGAATTTAAGGAGGTAAATTTTGATTCAGCCCCTCCCGAACCTCAATCCTGGGTGCGCGCTTGGTTCAATGTATATGTGATTGAAAGTGTTTAGGTACTAATTACATACTCACAGAGACAATAGTGAAATCATTATGCTCAGCATTAAAGGGAGTATCGAAAAACGTGAGGAACATCGTTTCAGACAGAGCACCCCAGACCGTAACCGTTTTTTCATTTAGTTAAATAAATTAATCTGAATTCAACTTTTAGTCAAAGAGAATGATCAAAATATTGTTTTAATTGAGTAGATTCAGTTAAATCTAAAAAAATCCTTCAAACATCCAGACGAAATATATATCTGAGATTTCAGCAAACATTTATAAATATATATATATATATATATATATATATATATATATATATATATATATATATATATATATATATATATATGTTTTGAATAAAACTCTTGTGCAGGTGGTTCGCAAAATCGTTTCAGGTGTTGCAAATCTGCAATTTTTTCGGGTTTTAGATCAAATGGTCCAGCATAAAGTGCTTTCAGTATAGTTTCTAATGGTATCTGTTTCTTCTTTGATTTTGATGTGTTTCTTGAAGTCATTTTTAGACTGGTTATTTGAAACATGCCATTGTAAGTTTCTCGGTGAAGCAGCATTTGTGGTTTATCCTTGGTCACTTTCAAAGACAAAGCAGGTCGGGTTCCAATCGCACAAGTTTTCTTATACAGAGATTGAAGAAACTTACTCCAGTTTTTAAATATTTCCTGCTGACAGTCGATTACACTAAATAGACTGGGTTTGACTCGACTGTTCCTTATAACAGCTCTCCAATCTTCCGGTATCTCAGCATGTACATCTGAAGCATCTGAATAGGTGGTTGGACTCTGATCATTTTTGTGAAGTTGCGCGTGGACTATGATCGTTTTTGCGTAAACCAGTGAATCTTGAAACGTTTATAACTTGGACTCTGAGTATTATTTTATACATCGGTAACGACCAAACGAAAGCTCTTGTAGAACTTTACCAGATGGTACTAACAGTTTAGTTTCGACCAAAATTGGACCCTGATCATTATTCCCGTGTACTCTTCATATATATATATATATATATATATATATATATATATATATATATATATATATATATATATATATATATATATATATATATATATATATATATGAAGAGTACACGGGAATAATGATCAGGGTCCAATTTTGGTCGAAACTAAACTGTTAGTACCATCTGGTAAAGTTCTACAAGAGCTTTCGTTTGGTCGTTACCGATGTATAAAATAATACTCAGAGTCCAAGTTATAAACGTTTCAAGATTCACTGGTTTACGCAAAAACGATCATAGTCCACGCGCAACTTCACAAAAATGATCAGAGTCCAACCACCTATTCAGATGCTTCAGATGTACATGCTGAGATACCGGAAGATTGGAGAGCTGTTATAAGGAACAGTCGAGTCAAACCCAGTCTATTTAGTGTAATCGACTGTCAGCAGGAAATATTTAAAAACTGGAGTAAGTTTCTTCAATCTCTGTATAAGAAAACTTGTGCGATTGGAACCCGACCTGCTTTGTCTTTGAAAGTGACCAAGGATAAACCACAAATGCTGCTTCACCGAGAAACTTACAATGGCATGTTTCAAATAACCAGTCTAAAAATGACTTCAAGAAACACATCAAAATCAAAGAAGAAACAGATACCATTAGAAACTATACTGAAAGCACTTTATGCTGGACCATTTGATCTAAAACCCGAAAAAATTGCAGATTTGCAACACCTGAAACGATTTTGCGAACCACCTGCACAAGAGTTTTATTCAAAACTCCTATTGTTTTCAAACAATAATTCTGACGAGATGGAAAATTATGAAGAAGAAAAGATCCCAATTAGTGCAATTGCTACCTAATCATTTTTTTCTTTCTGAAAATATCAACCCAAATATTGTATGTTATATAATAAAATAAATAAAATAGAATCATTTAAACATTATTTTGGTGTTTGCTATTCCATTCAACAATAAACAGAGAGTACAGGACTCTGATCATTTTTCCATACAATGTTTTGGCACAATATGAAGAACTATTTTATTTTGGGAATACTACAAATCATAACAACTTAGTTTTTGCTTAACAACATTATAGTCAAATACATAACCCATGAATGTATAAAACCACACTTTAAGCGTAATTTAAATGTGAGTTTTGAGTCTGTGAATCTTAAATTTGAAATCCTGCGAATTGTATGTTTTGTGACTCTGATCATTATTCCCGTGTACTCTTCATATATATATATATATATATATATATATATATATATATATATATATATATATATATATATATATATATATATATATATATATATATATATATATTTATATATATATATATATATATATATATATTTTATATATATATATATATATATATATATATATTTTAGTTATTTTTCTCTGTGTTGTCTTGTTATGCTTTGCTTTAATTAAAATACAAATTAGAAAATGCTATCCAGCGTTATTTTAAAGACGAATGTATTCATAATTTTACTCCATAATATTTTGAAAAAGTCAGGAATTTAGTGACGAACCGTTAAGAAGTTCTAGTTCTAGTGTATTCTATTTCTGAGTCTGTTAATGCTCAATATCGAAAAAAACAAAACGTAATAATTATATATAAATAAATATATATATATATATATATATATATATATTTACATATATATATATATATATATATATATATATATATATATAATATATATAATATATATATATATATATATATATATATATATATAATATATATAATATATATATATAAATATATATAACTTGTGTGAGTGCTTCACTTCGTAATAAATTGAAAAGATCTCTTCGGTTTCCAAGCCATGAAGTAAGGTACACTGATCAACTTGTATGTATGTATACTATAACTTACTAGGACAACAGAATACATGTAATATTACAGGCAAAGGAGTTTTTATAGATAAAGATTCGTTATTTTTTAATTGAAAACAGTACAAAATACGACTGATCTTTTTTATTAAAAAATTAAGCACCCATAATTGTATTTACTTTTGAAAAAAAGCAGTATCGTTTCATTTTTTCTTTTAAAATATTCATGACCATGTTATTCGAGGCGCTAATGATTAAAACAAAATCATGTTTCTCCACAGCAACCATTTTTTATAAGAGTATCTGATGTACTGCAGATGTTATACGAAAAAAGCAAATGGACCTTCTATCTTAAAATAATACCTATACCAAATAATCTCCTTAAATATTAAAATTCAATTAGAAAACACTCTGTATACATTATATTTTTGTATATCTGTGCGTGAGTAGGCAAATTCATGTGAGTGTGTGTATTGATCCTACTAGGTACTTCTGCAAATCGAAAAAATTTGCTTTCACAAGAGCATGTACTCTGTATTTATTCAATTTGTACACATTCGCTAGAAAATTCAGTCGTGATCTCTGCCTCCATGTTGTAATATACTGTAGGACTTACATAGTTTTATCCAAAACGAAAATGCATACCAAATTGATGCGAAATACGCTTCTCTATAATTTTGTTGAAATGAGAACATTTACAATATAAATCCATCTGTAATTTCTTCGAAATTACTCAGTTTAACATTTCGACTGATAACTCTCATTATCATTGAATTGAACTTTTAGACATTAGAAATGATTACGAAGCATAGGTTTCGATCTCTCAGGCCAGAATTTAAATTTATTCAAATATACTCACGAAATTCTAACACATGATTTCATCCAGGCAGTATTAAGTGGTTATTTTATTGAATTACGATAAATGAATAAATATATATCTATATCTATATACATATACCTATATGTATATATATATATATATATATATATATATATATATAAATATATATATATATATATATATATATAAATATATATATATATATATATATATATATATATGAATATTTTAATTGTTTTCTCCTATGCTTAGTCTTACTTATACATCATTTAATATCAATAACATGATATTGATGTTTGATAACCAATTTTATCAATAATTCAACTTTTCGTTATTGAAAAAAAAATAATAATAGTTATGAAAGAACAAAACTACTTCAGCATTTATGAGATTCAAAAACATTTTAAAGTTAAGAAACAGACAACTATGTTCATTTGAATTTTTTGCTTCTGTAGCTAAAAACTACGAGCTATTCAATCCAATATAAGCAGTCATATCTGCTAATATGAGAGTGTAATGTAATATGAGGGATGTCCCTCACGGTGCACCAGCTTTTATACCCCACGCCTTATTTCACTACACATTAATTACAATTTATTACACCTATTCCCAAATTTATTACAGTTGAAAAATTCAAGTTATGGGTGTGGTGTAGAATTAGTCTAAAGCTACACCATACTCTTACCATATTAATTATTTTTGATTCAGAAGTTTTCTGTAATTAATAACAATCAACTACAATTAATTACAATAAATTACAATGAATTAAAACTATTTTCGGCCTCTTTACAATTCAAAAAAATAGGTAGCGCTTCGAAAAATTGTGACAATAACGAATAAAAATAAGGATATTTATTTATTACAATACTCGGTTTTATGGTTACAAAAAATGGTCAGCAGGATTAAGAAAATAATTACAGAGAAGCTGCAAGTGTAATAATTGATAAGAATTTTCACGAGACATGAAATATTAAAATTATCGAAAATAAGATAAGAAATACAGGGTTTTCAATTTATTTCAATAGCCCAATCATTTTTGTCGATACGAAAAATGGTCAGCAGGACTGGGAAAATAATAAAAAAGAAGCTGCAAGTAAGTGGTGTAGTGTGATCCAAAAAAGGGTCACCAGGATTGAGAAAATGATGAAAAAGAAGCTGCAGGTGAGTGGGGTAGTATAATAAATTGAAAACCCTGTATTTCTATCTTATTTTCGATAATTCTATAATTTTTTGTCTCGTGAAAATTCTTATCAATCTACCACTACCCCACTAACTTGCAGCTTCTTTTTTATTATTTTCTTGATCGTGCTGACCTTTTTTTGTATCGATAAAACCCAGTGGGCTATTGTAATAAATTGAAAACTCTGTATTTCTATCTTATTTTCGATAATTCTATTGTTTTTTGTCTGGTGAAAATTCTTATCAATTATTACACCTTGCATTATGTTTCACCTGCAGCTTCTCTGTTATTATTTTCTTAATCCTGCTGACCATTTCTGTAACCATAAAATCGAGTAGGCTGTTATAATAAATCAATATTCTCATATTCATTTGTTTTTGTCATAATTTTTCGATGCGCTACTTATTTTTTGGAATTGTAACGAGGTCAGAAATGGTTGTAATTAATTACAGAAAAGTTCTGAATCAAAAATTATTAATATGGTATGAGTGGGGTGCAGCTTCAGACTAATTCTACACCACACCCTCATAACTTGAGTTCTGAAAATGTAATAAATTTGGGAATAGGTGTAATAGATTGTAATTAATGTGTAAAAAATTCACGTAGAGTGAAATAAGGTGTGGGGTATAAAAGCTGGTGCTCCGTGTGGGACATGTGTAAGGGAGACCACAGAAACCTCTGCAAAATAATTTTTATATTAGGTTCTCAATTGATTTATTGGTTATGTTTTTCGATAAAAACAAAATCTCTAAGATATAGTTTGTGTTTTTATCGAAGAACATCACCTATAGCATAAATTAAATATACAACTAGTGAAAATCATAACTTCAACTTTGATTTTGCAAATAGAAGATAATCAAAAATACTGGGACATTTTAAAAATTACATATTTAACTGAAGCAAATGGGCTAAATTTGGTATCTAGATGCGGTAGTATAAACTTCTCCTATCCGCCGTAGGGATTGTAATTCAAGGTTTTTGAGGTTTTGCACACCTCCACGTTGAGGTAAAGGGTTGAAACTTTGTACGTAGATTTTAATGTTGATATTTCTTTTTTTTTGTGAGTTTTGCGATTTTATACACTTGCACAGCTCCTCCAATCTTCAAAAAGACTTAGGAGTTTGAGATTGTATGTGAAAAAAACAAAACTTAGCGGAAACTACGACCTCATTGCTACTCACTCGTTTTTTTTAAATTTATATTTGCCATTTTTCCCAAAGATTATATTGCGATATGGAAAATTAAAAAAATTTTCTTCCAAATTTAAAAAAATATTCGCTTTGGTTTTCCATCAAGAATTCAATGATTATGCATTAAATAATCGATTATTTACACATGTGCTCATCAATTCAGTAGACCTGCTACAATGAAATTGCATAGTAAGATATAATTACTTCCCACATATATTCTGAACCATGACATCACTCATTATTATCATTATGAATATATTTAAAAGGTCGAAAGTTTCAGTTACAGATTTTATCTTGCAATTGTACCCCTGCATTAAAGTGAGAATTGAAATATGCAAATAGTAGATTAAAATGGACTCATCCGAATATATAAATGAAGATAAATATATCGAGAATTTAAAAATAGTTATATTTTTAACGAACATTTCAAAAATAGTTAGATGGATTTATGAAGGTTTCAGATAATACAATTATAATACATATACCTGTAATGCATATTAATTATATAGAAGACTCTGCCAGGCCTTACAGAGCATTACAGAGAAAACCTGGCTGAGTTAAAACGAAAGTCTCGATTTAACATTTTGTGTAAATTTCTCTGAAATAAATGTACCTAACCGAAATTAACACGAAGTTTAACAAGGTTGTTAGAACTTTTGCATGCTTATATAGACAAAAAGTAAAAATAATTGTTTTATAAATGTGGCTTCAGTTTAATGAATGGTCCATTTTTCTGCTTCAAAATTTTACAAAATCTTTTTAGTAATGAATCACCATATATTATATTGACCTCTAAAGCTTTTGATTCTACGTTGATTATGTATCAGTCAGTTCAATCATAATATATATATATATATATATATATATATATATATATATATATATATATATATATATATATATATATATATATATCTATATATATATATATATATATATATATATATATATATATATATATATATATATATATATATATATAATGAAGTAAACTAGGATATTTATTTGAAACTAATCAACGGAACATCGAAATACTTACATGTACCTTGGACGGTGAATGTTAGAAACATTAAGTTGTTTATCACAATCAACGGAAATGATAGACAGACTGTTTCGCCCTTAGGTATTTGCTGCCTGTATAGGGGATAAAATCGGAGCGTTTGTTACTGGCGGTGTGTAAATGTTGCATTACATCGAATTGATGTAGCACCTTTACTCTTGCTTAGCGCATATAGTAACCACCTTCGGGTGTCAGGACGTACGAGTCCTCGTTGCCGAAATGTTTTTATCTATCTGTAAGATATGGTTCATTTGTTTCCGACTGGTGGCGCTGTGTCATATTTATATGCCATTGAGTTACTAGAAGGAAAATATAAGAACGTTCGAAATATTTGGTTGTTTATCACTTTCGATGGATGGATGATACTGATGAGCCCCAAATAATGGCGAAACAGTCTGTCTATCGTTTCCGTTGATTGTGATAAACAACTTAATGTTTCTAACATTTACCGTCCAAGGTACATGGAAGTATTTCGATGTTTCATGAACTCGTATAGCTAGCTCCGCTAGGAGGTTTGTTTGATTAGTTTCGAATAAATGTCCTAGTTTACTTCATTTTATTGCCACGAACGTGTATCGATAACACGAAGAATTCTGTTTTATATATATATATATATATATATATATATATATATATATATATATATATATATATATATATATATATATATATATATATATATATATATATATATATATATATATATATATATATATATATATATATATTATATATATATATATATATATATATATATATATATATATATATATATATATATATATATATATATATATATATATATATATATATATATATATAGTATGCTGTTTGGAGTATCCGAATTCATTCATGGTTGATCATATTTGGGATGTCTCTGTTTATAAGTCTACTAAAAATTGGTTTTTAAAGAAGCACTTTCCCAAGTTTTTCGTGTTTTTTGTTCAACTGAGGTATGAACGATACAGTTGGAGTATGTCTTTAGTTGGCGAGTCTGAGTAATTGTTAAACTCAGTGTAGTGGTAACTTGGCTTTGTCAGGTAAGATAATTATAGAAAGTAGCTTTTCTTTTCGGTCTCTCTTTCGGTCCTTTGATATTCCACACTATTTAATTTTATTTTCTGTGAATCGCAGTCTAGCATCCATATGTTTGACGATTTCGGTTTTTCATGTGAAGAGCCATTTTGATCGATCGAAACTTCTATTATCTGAATATTTTGCAACTAATATTAATAATCCGTTCTCAATACTTTTCAATACTTTTCAAAGATCAAAATTATTTTGAAAAATAAAAGAGTGAAAAGTCGAAAACTAAGTTATCATCAAATTTTTTGTAGCTGTGGCCGTCGAATGGCACGTAATTAGCAAAAAATCGGCCGCAGCCGCATTCCCCCCAAAGGTAGGAAAATTAGGTTTTTTTATTAAAATTGTAAATGTTAGAAAATTAATCAAGTAAAGCCAGGGTTGAAGAAGGTTTCAAAACCTTATAACTTCCCAAAATAAATTATTTAGCTAGAAAACAAAAATGTACCCCATCCTCTCCCCCAGTTAGTAATTACGTGTTATTCAGTCAGTTCTGCTAATATTTGATGGTGAGGGAGACCACAGAAACTCTTACCACCGTAATATAGAAAATATGTTGTTAGCTATTTGACTTCAAAATTTTTTTATTTATTTGATATTAAAAGGAATTTATGAATTTATGAAATAATAAAATATCTGAAGTCAAAAAAGACATCTTCCTATGTTTCATCAATTTTCTTTCGGCACTGGCCATGTTTAGTGAATAATTATGTGGGATTCTGTTCAATATCAGTAGTTAGGTCTGTTAATATTAGATGATTATGGAAACCACAGAAACGCTTATACACGTAATGTACAAATAAACCCGCCAAGTGCAAGTCGGACTCGCGCACGAAGTGTTCCATGCCATTGACTATGCCCACTCAAATATTTATTTTATTTTAATTTTATTATTTATTATTAAAGTGAAAATACAACTGTGTGATTTGTGAATATTTCAAGTGCCCACCGATTGCCATTATTGATATCGAGCAAAAAAGGGCAAAAAAATCGCCCTTAAATATTTATTTTATTTTGTTTTCAGTATTTGTTGTTATATCAGCAAAAGAAATACATAATATGTGAAAATTGCTATCGCGGTTCTTGATGTACAGGCTGTCCCATTTTCGATGTCCTTACGGGGTAACTCGGTTATTTTTAAAGATAGAGATTTGCGGTTTTCGCGAACGTTGGCTACTTTTTTGTGAATCACACAATACCGTAAACAAAATTTTCATAGCTTGCTTCGTTTTTGAGATACAGGGCGAAGTTGAAAATATTGCATTTTGGCCCTCGCCTTGTATCACAGCTATCTTTCAACTTATAGGAAAAGTAAAAACTGTGTTTTATACACTTTTCTACGTAGAATCCAGTGGCGTAGTGAGATTTTTGAAATGAGCTGTCATTGTTCAGATATAACCCAAAGTTATATTTTTTTAAATGGGACACTCTGTATATTTTTCCATATTCAAAACATAAATGCTTTGAGCTTTTCAAAAATATATAATACTTATATAATATTTCAAGTATTAGCCCTGTATTTAGATAAATTTCATTTTTGTTACAGCAAGTCAAGACAAATATCACTTTAGTAGAACGTTTAGCGCAATAAACAAATATCACTCTCATTTATATATGGTAGCATGGAAAGTATTCATTGAAAAAATATTATTCAATATAAGTTACTAAACAAAGATTAATTTAAAAATTATTATAACAGAAATTAAAACTTATATGAAACACTGCTACAAAACAAAGCTCTATTATTTTTCGGTTGAAAATATTTTATAAATATTGTTCAAATTGCTGTCCATTCTGTTGAAGACACAACCGACATCTTCTGAGGATAGCGTCAATCGACCGCAGTAAGAACAAAGGTCTTATGCGTAAGAATTCGAAAGCTTCTCTCGTGGCATTCATGAGAGCATCTCGATTTTCGTGTCGCGTGTGGTTTATTTTATTTTTCATAAAGCCCCATATGAAAAAATCTAATATCGATAAGTCAGGGGACCTTGGTGGCCAGTTAATGGGACCATTATTACCAATCCACTGGTTTTGGAATCTTTCATTCACGGGACCTGCGTTATGACAAGGTGCGCCATCTTGTTGAAAATAACTGTGTCGGTATTGAGCCAACGGAATTTCGTCAAGTAGTTCACAAAGACAATCATCCAAAATTTCCAAATATCTTCGGTGATTCAAGTTACCGTCGAAAATGCGGTATGCCAATCTTCCTCCAAAAACGAAACAAGATACATTAAAGCCGAATCTGCCTTGCTGTTGACGAGCCACCGTAACGTGCTCATTTTCATTCGACCAATAACGATGATTATTTCTATTAAAAATGCCAGCGCTACTTATATAGCTTTCATCGGACCATACCACTAAATGCCCAAAATTCATATTTTCTCCCGTCTTTTGTATATACCACCTACAAAACTCAATGCGCTTCTCAGCATCACCTGGGTGCAGATGATGTATAGTTTGAGGTATGTAGGGGGTATATTTATGCTTTTTCAATATCTTCGAAACTCTTGTCTTTGGAATGCCGATCGAATCTTCAATTTCTCTGCAAGAAGTATTTTTGTTCTCTTCTACCTTTGCGAGGACACTAATTTCAGCATCTTCAGCATTTTCTTTCCTATAACTTTTTGGTCTAGGCTTATCAAAAGATCCAAAATTTTCCAAATTTTTTTTTAGTCTACCTAATATTCTCCTACTCGGTTGTCTCCTTTCAGGAAACCTAAAATTCCTATCTTATTATCTTACTGACACCCAGTAAATGGGTAATAGTAAATACCTTTCAAAATAGAGGTCCATCGCTTGATTTGGATTGAAACCAACTTGGTAGTATATCCCAACCATATCTAATTTTTCGTAATTTTGATATCTTGGATTATCATTCGCCATTGTAAGAAAAATTTGTTAACTTTGACAGGTAGGTGACAGGAGTTATATACATTCTGCACTTGCTCTTTTTCCATAGCTACCTACTAATTAGGTCCACAGCGTTTATAGTCGATAAATAGTGTTTCATAAGAGTTTAAATTTATTGTTTTGTCAAATTATTTAGTGACTCATACTGAATAATATTTTTTTAATGAATACTTTCCATGCTACCATATACGAATGAGAGTGATATTTGTTTATTGCGCGAAACGTTCTACTAAAGTGATATTTGTCTTGACTTGCTATAACAAAAATGAAATTTATCTAAATACAGGGCTGATACTTGAAATATTATATAAGTATTATATATTTTTGAAAAGCCCAAAGCATTTATATTTTGAATATGGAAAAATATACAGAGTGTGCCATTTAAAAAATTGTAACTTTGGGTTGTATCTGAACAATGACAGCTTATTTCAAAAATCTCACTACGCCACTGGATTCTACGTAAAAAATTGTATAAAACAAAGTTTTTACTTTTCCTATAAGTTGAAAGATAGCTGTGATACAAGGCGGGGGCCAAAATGCAATATTTTCAACTTCGCCCTGTATCTCAAAAACGAAGCAAGCTATGAAAATTTTGTTTACGGTATCGTGTGATTAACAAAAAAGTAGCCAACGTTCGCGAAAACCGCAAATCTCTATCTTTAAAAATAAGCGAGTTACCCCGTAAGGACATCGAAAATGGGACAGCCTGTACAGCCTGGTGACAGGACAGACGGACGGACAGACGGACAGCGATGTCTTAGTAATAGGGTCCCGTTTTTACCCTTTGGGTTTGTAATCCTAAAAAAGTACTTAATTATTTGATTTAAGGATTTGTCTTCAAACTCGTAACTTTGAGTACCTACGATAAATATTACACCTATTCTGGAAAAATTGGATGTTGTGAAAGTGATTGATATTTGGTTGGAAGTTTTGAAGATGTGGAAAAAATTAATTCTGTTTTGAAAGTTGGTGTGTTTGAAGGGATTCGTTGAGTGGATGTTACCGAACAATTTGAATAATTTTCACTGGAATTTGTTAGATTGATTGTTGTGTTTTGTTCAATGTTTTTTTTATCTCAAGGGACCTACAGTTTAACACCGATTCCGAACGGCCAATGGGCTTCAAACTTAATCATTACCCAACAGTTTATTATATTGAGAACCTTTTTTTTTCATGTGACGTACACAACACCCAAGAGCAAGGTGGGACTCGAACCCTAAATCCTCGGTTCACAAGCGATACACCTTACCACTAGGCTATCGAGGCCTCTTTGATTAAAGTTGTTTGTTACAAATATTGAAATGTATATATTGGATTTAAATATTATATCAGTTCTATGATCAATTGTATGTCTCATCAATTGTATGTTTGATTAGTGCTATTGTTTATGTTTTTATATAATTGTGCGCTTTCAGTATTTCCCCTCAACTTTGGGAGTCATTTCTAAAACATCTCGCCGTAAGTATTTGTTTTTTTTTCTATTTCGAATATGTCTAGCAATGAAAGTTAGAATTATGAGAAACTCCAATACCTGGAAAGGCTTCGAGGAGGTTATGTCCTCACTCCTACAAGTTTCTTGACCAAAATATTCCTTTCGTTGGCTTGCAATGGCGAGGCATTCTGTAACCAGTGTTACAGAATTGTTAATAAGTAGAAGTTAAGAACTCTTTCAACTCAAGAAAGGCAGAATCAAATAAAAGATAATAAATAATTAGTCTCTCATTAAATCAAAATAATATTAAATTCCCTACCTTAATTGTCAACATCTGAAAGAAAATTGAATTCCACTACACAATGAAAACTAAATTCCTTTAACTTTCAAAGTATTATAAGCTGAAAGTCTTAAATAGATGCAGAATTTTTTTAATGTATACTAATTGAGTTTTGAACAACAATCCGAAATGAAGTAGTCTCAGTACCCATATCAAGAATTATTTAATTAAACAACAACGTTTGTGGGAATGTAAATTTTTGTTTGCATATTCATATATTTCATTTCGAGAAGATACTTCATTATATCATACTCTATCCTTATTGATGATAAACTTCCTTGAAAGATCAGAACTACTTGATTTCTAAACCTGAAAGATTAGTTATTTCAATTATATTATAAAGCTTAAGATAATTAGTTGAGAGTAATTCAAAATGTTACTGTAGAAGGCGCCTGCATAATTTGCTCTCAAATAAAATATGGAGTTATGCAATGAAAATAGTTTAGATTTCATAATTTACTGTTTCTGCTGCAGTGTAATGAAAAATAATAAAATAGGTAGGTGAGGTCTCAGCCGATTCGAAAACATTACCATAATTATCGAAGAAATCATCACATACGAATAATTGAGAATAGGTGTATGCTTTAGCACAAGTAAGGAACTAACAGTATATGCAGAGTTTTGTTCCGCCTATCAGTATATCAATATGACATTATTATGTCTATAGTAAACATAGGCTAACTTATTAATCAATTCACATACACTCTTAAGAGGTACTAACAATTTCTAATATATTTTGAGTACCTATATCCTTTCAAGAAGGAAAAATAATTTATTAGCAATAACAGACCATTTGAGTGTGAAACCAATGAAACTTCCAAAGTTGAGAGGAAACACTGAAAGCGCACAATTATACAAAAACATAAACAATAGCGCTAATCAAACATACAATTAATGATATTCTGCAACTAGAAGGCAAGCTGTAGGTAGATGGCGTAGTACAGATAACCGCTCTGGATGGAACAATAGACCTTAAGGTCGCGGTGCAACATCACCCCATATTGAATAAATAAAAAATAAAAAACGTTGTTACCTTTATTTTCAAAAATCATTTATATATAATGACCAGTGAAAAAAGAAGTACAACCTATTACATTTCACATTTTGCAGCAATCTTAGCAGAGAATTGAGAGAGACAATAAAAACCTTTGATCTGCCCCGTGTCTCTTAAAGGAGCTGTTAACGATACAAACCGTTACTTCTTGGCAAAACCATTCTAATGATATGTCCCACTTTGAGGTTCTGGGACAGAAGAGTCTTTCAAATGATCAATTTCTCTGTGTAGCACGATTCTCTTGATGTCTTGGACCAAATGCCTTAGCATAATGAAACATTATCATTGACTGTTCTGTATCTTTAGATTGAGCTTGCTTTCTGGGACATTGTTGTTCTTGTCTGGAAAGGCCCTTCATTCAGATCAGCACTTGGATTCAGGAACCTATTTTTATGAGTAGTTTTTAGAAAAAGGCTTTGCATTTTATTAAGACAGAAACTGGAGACTTGGCACTTTTCCCATTTAAGTTCCTCGTCAGTTATGCCACCGAAAATGGCGCCATCTTGGTCAAACGGATCGTTGAAAATGATTCCTGCATTTTGATCGAATTTACTCCATATGCACACAATTTAAGACAGACTGAGAGATATTGTGGATAAAATAAATGGTACTAGGGATGAGCCACTTCATCAAGAATATCAAGAGGCATGCAACTATACCAAGAGGTGTGTAACACTTACAAGGGGTGTATATCTTGAACCATAGCTACATGGGTGTGTATCTACTCATTCATCCGTAAGCATACTGTACGAACAAATCTTTAGACCAATATATTATTACGAATAATAGAAAAAAACGGATAAATATCGGTTGCCTACATTGTTATGTGCTGATTGTAACAAAATGTATTTCGGTGAACATTTCGGAAAAAAGAATCAAAGAACAAACGCGCTATTTTGAAAAAATCATTATAGTCATTTATTATAAGGTAATCGTTCATTAGATTCAGATTTCCACATTTTGCATAGAAATTGATATTTCTAATTGTGATAACTTATTTAAATAATGTTCTTTAAAACAAAATACTCAAGACTGCTACTGAACAATTATATAAAGACTTAGACATCAATAAACTAAATGTAATATTGAAATTAGAACAATGTAAATAAATATATGAAATCTCGTATCATAATCAGAAAAAGAATATAAATTTTGAATATACAAATGAAATACATACCTATAGTATTTGTTTAGTTTCTTGTAGAACCGATGTGAGTTTATTTAGTCCAGTGCATTGTGAACTAGGTCTTTCAATGATTTTCCAGACAATTTGAACACATTAACTAATTGATTGTGCCGATATTTTATGAAAATCCGTTTTAATATTGTAAACAAAACTTCACAGTTTTTGATTTTCACTATATTTTGTTAAAACTTAACAATTTTTTCGCCATACACAGTGACTTCTTCAGATGTATAGTACATACTATATACTAAATTATATATATATATATATATATATATATATATATATATATATATATATATATATATATATATATATATATATATATATATATATATATATATATATATATATATATATATATATATATTTACAGTATGTACTATACATCTGAATAAGCCACTGTGTATTTTTTGAGAAATCTAAAATTGTGATTGAAAAACAAAAATATTACTTAAAAATTTAATTTGATACCATATACCTGTCCTGATATGAATACCTGCTGATTACTAATTAAAACTTTTCATGTTTCTTATAACAGTAGATCTTATATTTGAGTGTGAATATCTTTACAGGCTTGAAGCCAGTTCATTTTTGTTGACATTCAAATATAATTATAATATCCAGGCCAGTGTAGTCTGTTTAGAGATATGACGTTAAGAATAAGGACTATTGTAATGATATCAATGAAGAGTTTTAAAAAATTTACAAATAGATTTAAATTATTCCTTCCTGTTGTATATATGCAATATCTGATGTAGTTTGTACTCGGAGGATGTCTTACCCATTACTCCAGTATTGAATTTCATGTTGTGATCTTTTCTTTTTGATACTTCAATTTATGTACACTGAGATACAAAGATTTTAGTATTCTGTTCTATCCGATGAAGTCTACTTGTCTTGAAACGCAGAACTATAAATTCACTTATAGTAATATTTAAAGTCAAACATGTGTTTTCTAATACTATTGTTATGAATTTTAACCAATTTTCGGCCTCATCAATTCAAAATATGAAGAAATACCTATTTATTATTAATTTAATGATTGTTAGTGAAATGAATATTCTATAATATCTATTGAACCATCGCAGTAGGTAAATGTTCTATAAACAAGAATAACATATTTGTATCAATTTTCTGCGCTTCACATGTATATCATTTTATGTAGGTATATATGAGAAAAAATCAAAGAATATGCGTTAATGATGTGATCTGAGATTCACAGATATGTTTCACGAATGTGAATAATGATCTCGAGTCTAATTACGTTATTTCATAATATCGAAATTTATAATACAAGTGCAATAAACACTCATTTCTTGTAACTGTGCGAGTATGTTGATTTGAAATCGTGCATAACAATTGTTGACATTTCATAATTTTGTGAGACTCCGATTATGTCTGGTGTAATCTAGAGGTCGACTTTGGTAGCAGTTATTAACTTTTAATGAATACCAAATTAGGAGGAGTATTTCGAAGCCTTCAATAACTAAACGTGAAATTCTCATCAGAACCTGATGAAAGATGCTCTCAAGATAATTTGTTTCACGAACAATAATGGTTAATCAACATCAAATGTCACCATATTAGAGGATTCTATTGCATAGGAACACTTATAGACAGTGGCGGATTTAACGGTGGGCGTAGTAGTCATTCGCCTACGGGGCCCGGCCGTAGGCCGTGGGCCCCTCGAGGCGCCTTAACTAAAAAATGTTTTTTCTGAGAAAAAAAAAGTCTTGGGGCCCATATCGAGTCTGAAGTCCAGTCATGACAATAACTGTAACATTGAATGAAAACGATTCTCCCAGAGTGCAAATACGAGAGCGCTTCATTTGCTTCGTCAATATAGAACAAGGAGACGCGTTATCCATTTGCCAAAATCTATTTGATTTATTATTTGAAAAATACGAATTAGACAAGATCCTAATGTGTGGGCAAGGATATGACTTAGCAAGTGTTATATCTGGAAAACATGGTGAACTTCAAGCCAAAATGAAGGAATGCATAGGACAAGAAACGTTTACTCCATATGTTCATTGTGCTGCTCACCAAATCAATATCGTTCTAGAACAGAATGCTAGTCCTTCAATAAAATTGTTTTTTGCAATAATTCAAAGAACATAAGACTATTTTGCACACTCACACCGACGTTGGGATAACTTATTAGACGCTACACAGAAGACACCAATTTTTCTTGGTAAAATTCTCAAGGATTTGGAAGTTTTCAGAAACGAAGTATTTCAAACACGTAGTATGGATGAAAACGAAGAAAAGCAGTGCTTCATTCAGTTTAAGTTCTTCCTGCCGCAAAGCCCTGGGGGCAGTTTTATTTAATTTCGAAAAAATTGTCCAATATCCTGCTGAAGAAACACAATGAGCAACCTCAGTAGGGGATGACATTATAGCGTCGAAGAAAATATTATCTTTGATGGATTGAACCTTCCACCTAAATTTGTTAAGGTGAAATTATGTCCTTAAAACCATCAATATGTTTCAATTGATATTTCAAAATAAAAACCGATAATTTCGTCGCCCAGAGAACACCCGAAATATCCTTGGAAAATTGAGACACATGAGACACGAGTAAACATACAATTCATTTGTTCAGAAAGCAAAATCACTTTGGATGGAACTAAGCAATAATGAGGCAGGTTTTCCGGTACACCGAGCAAAAAGCATCAAACGGATGTCCGGCGAGAAAGCAACTCACACCGCTCTAGGAGCTGCCGATAAGCATAGAGTTGGATACTTTGAGGCTATACACAGAACGTGTAGAGTGAGCTATCACAAAAGATTGAAGGATTTGCTGAAATTAATGATATATTTGGATTTTTGATACCAGACAGACTGAAACAATTGAAAAGAATTGAACTCCATAATGTTGTGAAAAAGCTAAATGAAAATATAAATTCGTAACTGATGATTTAAGAAGTGAAATTGAATGCTTCCAAGCTGTGTTTTCACAACTGATACTATCACCCTGAACTGGTGCATAACACATTACTTAGAATTCATATTGAAGAAACACCTCCAAGAATGCTTACCAGAATTTGTGGTCGTTCTGAGAATATTTTTAACTCTTCCAGTCGCCACAACTAGTGTGGAACGTGTTATGAGTTCTTTAAAACACATCAAGCAGCTTCGAAAAAGTACATTAACCGAGGAGAGACTGAACGATTTCAGCTTGTTGTATGACGGGAAAAGAATAGCAGGAGCATTTTATTAAGAATCAATCATACACTATTTTGCAAATTTAAAGGTTGGAAGAGGCGCCAAATTTATTTATAGTTATACCTGTATTTTATCATTCATTGTATCTTAAATATCTTTGTTTTTATACATGTATACCTGTTTTTACTTTTACACTGTACATTTTTTTATACTATTAGATATTTTTCTGTATACACTGTTCGAGGTGTTTACTTAATTTCTTTTTTCTTTCCTCATGCAACAATGCAAGTCATATATGTAATAATTATTATGAATCAACAAATAATTCTATAATATAACCCATATCAACATGATTTTAAGATACTGAAGTTATAGTTGGAGGGGAGAGGGTACTTTGGGGGCCCTACTCAAGTTTGCTCATGGGACCTCTTTCATTAGATCCGCCACTGCTTATAGAGTTTATGAGAGCTTATATTTTTTTTTAAGATTAGTGCAGTAAATGTTGCAATATCTATATACTCCAAAATAATTACTCCCTCTAATTCAAACCTGAATTAGAACTTACACTATATTATGGTGGGTTGCCTCGAAACGCTTATTACAAAAACATGTCGATTTATGTATATTATTACTCATTTTGTATGTTCTGGAGTTTTTGAAATATTACTAAAACAGATAGATTCTTAATTTTGGTGGGGACAACGATTTACTTATAGTATAACTCATTTCGTAGTTCAAAAAATTCTAAAAACAGGATGATTTTCAATTTGAGGGGGAGATCCTTATATTTTGCAGTTTATATAGTTTCGAAAGAATTCCAAAAACTGGTGGATTTTCCTATTTATATTATTACTTATTTTATAGTGTATGGAGTTTTCATAAAACAGGTTGAGTTTTAGTTCGAGATACATTGATTTATTTATATTATTACACATTTTGTAGTTTATGGAGTTTTGAGAAAAAAAAACAGGTCGATTTTCAATTTGGGGGGACAACGATTTAATGAGATTAGTACGTATTTTCTAGTTTATGGAGTAATTTGAGCAGGACATCGATTTAATTATATCATTTATTATTATGTAGTTTATGGAGTTTTCAAAAAATTGCAAAAACAGATCAAGTTTTAATTTGATGGCAGAAGAAAATTGATTTATTTATATTATTATCCATTTTGTGGTGTACAGTTTCGAAAAGCTTTCAAAAAAAATTCATTTTCAATTTGGAGGGACATCGATTCACTTATATTTTAACTCATTTTCATAGTTATATATAGTAGTTTATGGAGTTTTAAAAGATATTCTGACACTTGCCCTGTATTCGTAAAAAAAAATTTTATTTGTTTACTCAATTCAGAAACTAATAGCATAAAATGCTCAATCTGAGCACCTATTTGTTCCTGGTAAATGTACAGCGTGAAGATTAAACATCTCTTCACATTTGTGAAAACTGAGGAATTAACTTCCGTTCTTCTATCACAATGCGTTGTTTCAAAACTCCTAGATTTTTGAATTGACTTACAAAAACAACCGATTTTAGATGTCGCCAAAAAAAATCCTGTGAAGAAAACTTTTTCATTTGACAATGCAAAAATTCGAAAAATATATGTTTTTTTCCTAAAAAAAATAGTAATATTTCAATTTCCTCACGAATTCAGAGTCAGATTGAAAATAGAACGAATATATATATATATATATATATATATATATATATATATATATATATATATATATATATATAATCTATAAAGGCTTAATAAATTCATTCTGGCATCAGTCATCAACATTTGAACTTCTGGTAGTTTTTCTCATTTAAGATGGGTAATAGTAATTT
This sequence comes from Cynegetis impunctata, assembly GCA_030704885.1. Classification (NCBI taxonomy): domain Eukaryota; kingdom Metazoa; phylum Arthropoda; class Insecta; order Coleoptera; family Coccinellidae; genus Cynegetis; species Cynegetis impunctata. The sequence goes on from JARQZK010000727.1 coordinate 1,004,793, forward strand.
CAGATGCCTTTTTTAATCTATGTAGAATTATATGTTACAATTTTTCTTCATGTTGATAACAATTATGACTTTCAGTTGCACATACATCTAGTGTTATTAAATTTAAACAGAAGCTGATTCAGCAGTTACCTTTGATGAAAATATTTCTTAGATTTTACCTTTTTATGTTGATATTTTATTTCCATCGTAAGCATTTTAAACAATCAATGATGAAAAAGAAAGTTTGGAAAGTATATCAGATTTTAATTCTTCTCTCCAGAATATTTTATTAATGACCAAGAAGGCCATGATATTTTCATAACTTTAACCCAATACCAGCCAGAACTCAAAGGGGATTAAAAAATTTAATTTTATTGTATAGACTGGTTGTTGAGTGTTCAGCAAAGACTGAACACTGAAATTTTGGAAAAAAATAAATTTCAATTCGCAGAAAATAGCGTCCCATTTTTGGGACGATGGCTAGAAGGGGATAAAATAATATATTTAGAAAAAACAAGACAAAAGGGACAAAGCTGCTTTAATAACAAAATGTGTTCAATAAACTCACATAAATTATATACAGAACAAATTTCAATAAAAATTTTTTGTTAAAAAAAATTATTTTTTATGGGATGGTAGAAAGCAGATATATTGTAGTCGTACATTGCATTCTCCACAAATTCTAGTTGTTTTTTTTTTCACAAAATGCTTATCTCCTTTTTTCTTTATAGAAATAAATAAATGACCCATTTGGTCATATCTTATGTCCACACTTGCTCTTCCTCCCATCAATTTGGACTTTTGAGGGCGTAGTCTCTTTTCCTACGTACTTCTAGCAGAGTAGCCATTTCTTGGTGATTTACAATCTGGTAAAGTCTCCAAGTATTTGTCACCGATATATCTAACTCTTGGGTGAATAAAGGCCACCACCATTTCCCTGAACGAATTCTTGTTCGGTAAAGAGACACTTGCTTGTCTAACATATCTACTCCGCCTATATGCGAATTGTATTCTTGTATCAATTTTACGATGGAGTATTGTCACTATTGCAATGGAATTCTCACCGTTTGTGCTGTTTTATTTAGTCCGCTTCACTATTTTTTGTGGCAATGGTTCGTCGTCACTCTCAAACTCAGATTCGTCAGCAGTTGGGACAACAAAAGTAGCAACAAATTGGCAACAGATAATGATATGTGTCAGTTCAATTCCGTTCCGTATCGAAAAAAGAGACTATTCAACAATAAAACTGCAATGGTATAATTATAATTTTCTCGACAGAAATAAATCACTATAACGTATGACAACCCCCCACGCGCCAGGCAAGTGCCGACTTGTTGAATCAGTCTGTTTGGGGTTCTGATGTGGTGTCCCCTAATGTAGTGTGGTTAATTACCCTGGGACGAGTATTTGTAAATCCGTGCGTGGGTTGTGGACTGTATTCTGGTGGGTGGTAATTATGGATGCACTGAAGTTTTCTATCACTACTTTATTGTACAATATTTACACTTATTCTATCACAGTAGTAGTTGTACATAACGGGAATATATATAGAGAAAATTTGTACAGAGAATAAATGCACGTGGTTACTTAAGTGCTGTGAAGTAGCAGATGCACGTGCACGTGTTTACTCAAGGGCGGTTGAACGAGAAGAGGGTGAGTCTCAGTGATCGTTGATCTTCTACCCGTTAGGCGCTGCGGTAGGGTGGCGAAAAATAGCGTGGGTGGTGGAAGCGCGCGAAGATTCAAAGTTTCATATCTCAACACAGTCTAATTTTTGTTATTGTTCCTGTGAGACATCTGACTATAAACATATGAAGTACATACTTTGACATAAATGACATTATCAAATACTCTAGTTTTCTGTGATAGCTTTGAAGGAATCTGGCAAAAATGGCGCGTCCCAAAAATGGGACGTTGGCTGGTGTTGGGTAAAGCAAAACATCGTTACAATTATTAAATAGAATTAACATTTACGTTAAATATTCGGTATTCAATAATTCATGAGTAAATTATGTTGTCTGTACTATATAAAGTAAAATTGCAATCATATTTCACTAGATCTGACATTTATTTCACTAAAAATTTAACGACAGACAAAGCTAATTGAATATTTGATTGATGTTATTATGAGTTCTTAGCTATAGACTACGCACATTATTCTGAATCGTCCATAAATACAAAGAAGGTGAAATATGAGAACACGCTGCTCAATATTAACCCCATTCCTCCTACGTAATTCTAGTGATGTGCAATTGTAAATAAAGTTCAGTGTTGGTTAGTATTGCATGCCGCAACCGGATGCCAGATAGGTACAATCGTGATCGCAGTGAGCATAGGTTAAGGTTATTGCGCTCCGGAGCATAATAGACGGAAGGATGCTGAATCGTTTTCTGACCAACATTTTACTTTCTATCAATCCGATCGATCTTAAAATTCTTCGAGAATTTATCAATATCATTTACAAACTTTATAGATAGATCATCGTTAGTTAGAAATAAACCGGGTGTTCACCTAAGCTTACTCGCCCTTATATATTTTTTGTTTTCGGAGGGGAATGAAATTTGGAGGATCTGTTCAATGCATGAAACTTCATTTTTTGACATGTAACTCAACTTCATGCTAATTCTGGATTCACCGGAAGTGACAAAAACTTTCGATTTTTAAATGGGACACCTGGTATATTTTCAGGTTTTTTTCTGCCTCCGTGTAACATTTAGAATACAAGCATGTATCATTTGTTACTGTTTGTAACCGTTTTTTTTTCGAAATAAATTTTTATTCTGGAGGGCTATGGATACTTTACTGTTTTCGATCAAAATGTTTACTCTATGTGATTTTAAAATTTTTATTACTATTTTTTTTTCAAATTACATCATGGTGGATCTTCTAGTTAAAAAAGAGAGCATTCAATCACGATTAATTTGATATCATACTCTATTAAGTTGTAAGAGCTGAAATTAGTCAATTGAACGTATCCATAGCCCTCTAGAATAAAAATTTATTTCGAAAAAAAAAAAAAAACGTTTACAAACAGTAACAAATGAAACATGATTGTTCTCTAAATGTCATATGGGGATAAAAAACTGAAAATATAACAGGTGTCCTATTTAAAAATCGTTTATTTCACTTGATACTATTGCACTCCTGACGGAGTGACTTACTTCTCATACCATTCTTCTCGCCCAATATCTCCCTCATTTTATCAAAAATGTTTCATACATGGAAGAAATTCTTTCCGAATGACCAATTTTCAATGGCAAGGTAAAGCCAAAAAATTTTTATCTCTATTTCTCGATTAGTTATAAAAAAGTGAATTCATAATTTTTGCTGTTTGAACAAGAACATTGCAAGAGTGATAACTGTTGAACTGTAAATCGGAGATTTTTTTCTTTCTTGGAGCTAGTTTTGAAAAACCTCTGAATAGAACACCGTTTAATAAATTTGAAAAGTTTCATTTTTCAGTGTTTTATTAATAATTTACGTAGTTGCAAAATAAAAATTAATTAATCATAATTTTTTTTTAATTCCCCCATGAACAACGCATTTTTTTATGAGAGCTTTTCGTACAATAGGAAACAAAAATAAAAAATAAAAAAATTTTATGCAGCTTCCAATTTTAAAAAACAGTTCTTTGAAATTAATGAAAATTTTTTATTTTGCAACTACGTAAATTGTTAATAAAAAACAGACAAATTAAAATTTATCAATTTTTTCAACGAGGATTTATTTTGAAGCTTTTCAAAAATAGCTCCAAGAAAGGAAAAAAATCTCATACCTATAGTTGAACAGTTATTACACTTACAATTTTGTATGTTCAAACCCAAAAAAATTAATAATTAACAATTGTATAACTGATTGAAAAATCGTGATAAAATTTGTTTCCACCGAATTATTGTTCATTCATCTATCCAGTAAGCGTCTCAGTTTTTTCGTACATAAAGTTTTGTATTTAATATGGTTAAATATTGTTTATTGTTAAAGTGTCCAAAATGGGCTTGACTTGCGCAAGCCAGATTACCCGTTTTCGGTCGTATTTTTACCCCTCTGAGAAAATTATAAATATTGATCCTACAGTTTCGGGAGTCGGGACTTTTTCATAGGAAATTTCCTCACCTTTTTGAATATTTTTTTAGGTATCAAAAATCTCAATAGGTTTTTGAGTTATTTGCAGAAAACCAAACCCCGTTTTTTATCTTTCAGTAAATTGTTTTTAACCTTTACAACTTTCATGAGCGGAACGTCATTCTTTTCAAAAAATATCTACATTCTATTCCAAATCGAATGACACCTTGCTCATATTTTTCCGAGGCTGTTGAAAAAAGTTGAACAAAAAAGCACCTGTTGACTAGACTAGGATGGCTGGATTGATTTGTAAAATTCACCTTCAAAAGTTGATAGGAATTCAGATGTCCACTTCTGACATTTGTGGAAATAATATGTATTTAAACATTTTATAAAACTACTTGTATCTTTGCAGGCAGATTAAGCTGGAAGTTAATCATACACAAATTATCGATTGCATCAATTATTGATTATTATAAAAAAATCCATTTCCGAAATAAAGAGATAGAGTCTTTATCGAATAACGGAAAAATACATACCTACTTGTACAGGCTGTCCCATTTTCGATGTCCTTACGGGGTAACTCGTTTATTTTTCAAGATAGAGATTTGCGGTTTACGCGAACGTTGGCTACTTTTTTGTGAATCTTACGATACCGTAAACAAAATTTTCATAGCTTGCTTCGTTTTTGAGATACAGGACGAAGTTGAAAATATTGCATTTTGGTCCCCCTACTGTATCACAGCTGTCTTTCAACTTGAAGGAGAAGTGAAAACTGTCTTCTATACAATTTGTTACGTAGAATCGAGTGGCGTAGTCAGATTTTCGAAATGAGCTGTCATTGTTCAGATATAACCCAAAGTTATAATTTTTTAAATGGGACACTCTGTATATTTTTCCATATTCAAAACACAAATGTTTTGCGCTTTTCAAAAATATATGATACTTATATAAAATTCTAAGTATTATTCCTGTATTTAGATAATTTTCTTTTTTTTATAGCAAGTCAAGACAAATATCACTTTGATAGATCGTTCGGCGCAATAAACAAAAATATCACTTCCATTTATATAGGTTAGAATGAAAAGTATTCATTAAAAAAATATTATTTAATATAAGTTACTAAACAGAGATGCATTTAATAATTATTATAACAAAACTAGAAACTTATATGTTACACTGATACAAAACAAAGTACTATTATTTTTCTGTTGAAAATGTTTCGTGAATATTGTCAAATTACTGTCCATTCTGTTGGAGACACAGACTTCTTCTGAAGATAGCACCAATCAACCACAGTTAGAACAAAAGTCTTATATCTGAGTGTTCGAAAGCTTCTCTCGAGGCATTCATCAGAGCATCTCGATTTTCGTGCTGCGTGTGGTTTATTTTATTTTTTATATAGCACCAATGAAGAAATCTAATATAGATAAGTCAGGGGACCTTGGTTGCCAGTTTATGGAACCATTATTACCAATCCACTGGTTTTGGAATCTTTCATTAGGATAAACCTTTTCTATATTGAACCAACGGAATTTCGTCAAGTAGTTCAGAAAGAAAACACATTAAAGCTTTAATGTATCTTGTTTCGTTTTAGGAGGAAGATTAGCCTACCGCATTTTCGACGGTAACTTGAATCACCAAAGATATTTGGAAATTTTGGATGATTTTCTTTCTGAACTACTTGTCGAAATTCCGAGAGAAGTTTTCGAATACTTAGGTATAAGACTTTTGTTGTAACTTGTGTCTTCAACAGAATGGGCAGTAATTTGAACAATATTTACAAAAAATTTTCAACTGAAAAATAATAGAACTTTGTTTTGTAGCAGTGTTACATATAAGTTTCTATTTTTGTTATAATAATTATTAAATGCATCTCTGTTTAGTAACTTATATTAAATAATATTTTTTTAATGATGAATACTTTTCATTTTAACCTATATAAATGTAAAAGTGATATTTTTGTTGCTCCGAACGATCTATCAAAGTGATATTTGTCTTGACTTGCCATAAAAAAAAGAAAATTAACTTAATACAGGGATAATACTTGAAATTCTTTATAAGTATTATATATTTTTGAAAAGCGCAAAACATTTGTGTTTTGAATATGGAAAAATATACAGAATGTTCCATTTAAAAAATTATAACATTGGGTTATATCTAAACAATGACAGCTCATTTCGAAAATCTGACTACGCCACTGGATTCTACGTAAAAAATTGTATAAAAAACAGTTTTTACTTCTCCTTTAAGTTAAAAGGTAGCTGTGATACAAGAGGGAGACCAAAATGCAATACTTTCAACTTCGCCCTGTATCTCAAAAACGAAGCAAGCTATGAAAATTTTGTTTACGGTATCGTAAGATTCACAAACAACGTTCGCGAAAACCGCAAATCTCTATCTTGAAAAATAAGGACATCGAAAATGGGACAGCCTGTACAATGTGAATTCCATGAAACCGAAAAATGAACATTATTTTTGTTCCTTCCATAAGAATTAAAGTAGATCAGATTTAATATTCTAGGCACTCTATATTATATATATATATATATATATATATATATATATATATATATATATATATATATATATAAGTTGAATGAGTAAATCACTGGATTCAATGAAATGTCATCTAATTGAAAAAAAAATGATGAAGATGAATTTTTTTTTCAATTAGATGACATTTCATTGAATCCAGTGATTTACTCATTCGTAATATAAAAATTAAGCATTCATGAATCTCTTAGGAAAAGATGATTGTGTTAAGTGAGCGTAACGAAATATCATGAATGTGAACTGGGTAATGATAATAATTGTTCGTAAGAATAGTCATTCATCTGAGTTGATCAACATCGCTGTTACATTATGCATGAATCTTTAACAATAAGTTGATACAGAATAAAAATTCTAATAAGTAATCATTCAAATTCCTAAGATTCTTCTTTTAAGGAGCGTTCCTTTCTCTGGTAATATTGTGTACATCCTGGAGGTTGAGGAATCGAATTCAATAAATTTTACAATGTAACTTCAAGTAGGTTTATTTTACTATCCAAATTGAAACAGCAAGATACTGTGTAATTTTAAATGCAATCATAATTCATCAATGTGAAACATAGTTGTGACCATAGTCAATTTCATAAATCATATGAAGTGAACAAGGAAAATTCTATAATAATTTAAAATTATCAAACAATCCTCCAATCGGGGTTATATATATTCCGCGGCACGAAATCTGCATTCAAAACGCAACAGTGAAATATAGAAAATGCCAAGAACCCAAGAACTGCATACAGCGTTTCGACCTTATTGGATATCTTCAGTGCAGCATAATTGAATCGGAGTAAATTGACATATTTCTTGTTGTCCCGTGATAAAAATCGCGGTCAAACTACTATACGGATAAGAACCCAAAGACTCCGCCAAAGAATTCAGAAACCAATAATTCACTGTTTAGATCAGTGATTTCCAAAAAAAGGTGAAGGCGAAGAAACAAACAAAAATTTTCACTTGTTATAGAACGAGAATATTGAAAAATATTTTTTTCAATACCAATAAAAGAGTTTGTCAAGTTTTCAAACTAGTTAAGCCCATTAACTTCATTAAAGCTAGGCCGTTAGGCGGTGGTTGTTTCGAGGAAGAATTTTTACTCGATTTTTCGAACTCCATGACGAGATGCGTTTATTTATAAGTGACAAGAAACTGGAAGTCTTAATGATTTTCCTTGGTTATGTCAACTAATTTTGAATATAAGATATAATTTTGAACAAGCAATACGCGAAAAAATTAAATTTCATTGTGCACAATTACGCCAATAAATAGTTTTTTCTACAGCTCGTTGTTTGGTTCTTCATATATTATAAATTTCTCATGTTTTATTTTGAAAAAATATCATAATTTGTTTTGAATAATATGTCCTTTCTTGTTTTCATATACCTATTATTTAATTTTTTTAATTTTTATTCAATTTTAGTTTAATTTTCAAGTTGAAATAAGAATATGTAATGAGCTAATATATAAGATAATCATTAGATATATGTATTTTATTTTCATTGTTTGGTTGGGGTCTGCCTAAAATTGGTTTGTAATTTGGGGGTCCGGGAGTTGAAGTAATTTGGAAACCACTGGCTTAGATCAAAAATGCATAATCTCTTCGAGGGAACAAATACGTCCTGTCATGAAGATGTCTTCTCTACAACAGTGGCGTAAGGGATTATAGAGCACACTAACTTAGTATTTAAAAATCTGGTCGTACTCACAAGATCATTATAAACCAGGAGTAATAGGTCATTGAAAATAAAGAAATGTATTCACCGTATTAACCTCCGAATACCGGTTTTTGATATTCGAGCTGATCTATATTTTTATTATTCAAAGTTTCATCTTTCACTATACAATTAGTGATATTTACAATAGATAGGGTTACATTTGGTCGTATTTTTGAATACACCAACGTTTCAATCATTGACTGTTAGAAATTCGAAAAATATTTCTTTAGTAAAATGCTGAGGTAATGTGTAATATATACATACAAAAGGAAGGTGTTGATACGGTAACATTCAATTATTGTGTGTATCGATCACTAATTTTTGATAAACGAAATATTCTAACTGAAAGATATTTTTTATAGGTCTGGTTCAGAAAATGAGGTTTTGTGCAAGGAAAACTAGCTCCAAAAGCTGTACTTTGCACACGCCGTGTGCAAAGCACTGTACGCAAGGATATGTCATCTTTGCGCACGCATCTCTGGTTCACTGTGTTTTTTTTTTGGTACTCCTAACAACTTCAATAGTAGAGCGGCGATGGCTCAGCGGTAGAGTGGTGGACTGCTAACCGCAAGGTACCGGGTTCGATCCCCGGGACACTCCAACGTATTTAATCGCCGCTCCGTGTTTCGGAAGACACGTAAAGATGGTGGTCCCGGCTACTTAGTAGTCGTTAGGTCATGTTAGAGGCCATTGCGCGACATGAAAACTTCAACACAAGACTTACCACCACAAGTCACACGAACTTTACTTTACAACTTCAATATTCTGCAATGTTTCAATCTGGCTGAGTTTCATAGCAACCGTCACAGCTCCATTCTAATGTTGATTGTGTGTGGTTTCTATTTGCAGTCGTAAAATAGTTATTTGTGGAATCAGTTGGGAAAAGCATCATTTTTCGTAATGAGCGTATTTCTGCAAAAGCACGCGAGTTACGAAAAATAGTGTTTCCCAACGTGTTTCACACAATATTTTTTCTAATTTTGAATAGGATGTGACTATTTGAATTCAAATTAAAAGTATTAAAACGTCCCTACAAGCGTCCCTCGTCTAGTGAATTCGGAGATATTTATTTTTCACTTCATTGCTATGGAACTATCGTTAGTGTCATATTTCGTAATTTCGATAGTGTTTGTCTATGATTTTGATTGTCAAAAAAGTGAAAATAATAATCGCTTTTCATTTCTTAAATAATTCCTTGAATTTGTTTTTAAGTAGAAGAATATATACTGCAATGTCCGATTCAGAGAACGACGTACCGAGCGACATCGAGTAAGCGGCTCAATCTGCGTTTTGTTTATGGTGTGAACAAAAAAGGATTACTAATTTGAACGAAAAAGTTTAGCTAGCGTATTTTCAAGAAAAAAAGGGAATGAAGAATTCAACCTTGTGGAGCTTATAATCGATGTTAAGAACCGAATTGTGCTTGAAGAGAAATATTGACATCAAGAAGTATACAAATTTACTGGCTTTTTTGAAACGACATTCTGAAGGTTACTACCCTAAAAAGTCAAAAGTTTTTAGTAAAGAAAACATTGCCCATTTTCTGTAAGAAGCTTCCGATGAGCAACATTCAATGAATAAGGTAGCATTGATCGTTGGAGTTGCTGGAGCTTGCCGAAAAGGTGAATTAACTTTTCTTCGCATAGAAAATGTAGTGTTTCAGGAGGAATTTGCTAAAGTAACCATTCCCAACACAAAGACGAAAGTATGTCGAGAATTTGCTTAACCGCTGAAACTTTTGACGGTATAAATTGCATCGACATGGTAAAGCAATACATTAAGGCCATCAAATGTTAACCATGACAGATTTTTTGTCAAATATTTTGGGAGATGTGGAGTGCAACCTGTAGGTATAAACACGTTTGGAAATTTGCCGAAAACGATCGCCCAGTTTTTAAATTTGACAAATCGTTGTTTGTATACTGGTCACTGTTTTCGGCGGTCATCATCGACTACTCTGCTAGCAGATTCTGGAGCTGATTTGATGAGAATCAAACAGCATGGAGGATGGATGTCTAATACAGTTGCTGAAGGTTACGTGGAGAATTCCATAATTAATAAACGAAAGATTGCGACAAACATCCTAGGAGAAAATTACATGGACAATACGCAAATTGATGCTACACAAAAAACTATGTTATCCGCTGAGTTCAATATCACTAATTGTTCAAATTGTGTAGTTAATATTTGTGAATAATTTTCCCATTCACGTGTTAAAGTTACCAAAATAATAAATTTATTGATCTTCATAATTTATGTAGTATCAACATCCAATTTATTGACATACCTATAGGTATATATATATATATATATATATATATATATATATATATATATATATATATATAGGTATATATATAGATGATTCTGTATTTTTCACAATTAATGGCGAAATTTACTTTTCATCAACAGTTGCGAAATATTTTACTTTCCGTAACCAGTAAAATGTTTCAAAACGTCGATGAATTTTGAAAAGTGTCACTTTATATGTCAAAATTAGAAAACGTTTAATATACTATTAATAAGAAAGAAAGGTTTTTAAGTCACAATTAATTTGCTCTCTATACCTTCGTAGCTTTTGATAATTCAAAATAGTCTAGAAATAATTGACAGAAAAAGTACCGATGAAGTATTTCATCGTTTTCGATATGCGATTGCGAGTTCAAAATCACCCATTTAACTATTTTTCATGTTACACACCCCTTGACATAGTCGCGCAATCCTAGGTAAAATAGCTAGACTTTTAAAATTCCTAACAAAGAAATCCACTCCTATCATTTCTTTCATGCAAAATATGATTTACTCTCTCAATAATTGATATATGAATGGAAAAAATTCTTCCAAAATTACATATTTTCAATTTCGTTTGACGAAGATGATCATGATTATGACACAACATATGAGGAACCTACGAGGCCATGTTTCAAGTATATGGGATGTTTCTTGACAAAATGAACAGAATTTTCCTGAAACGGGCCCATTAACTCAGGTTTTTATCCTAGGGCCGGCTCAAGTGCCCCACCGGCCAAGGCCTCTAATTTTCGTCTATCTAAAGGCCATATCTGATCTAACTATATCAACAAACGTATGATTAGATTCATTTGTGCTAATCAGGCCCAGCGTGTAGGTATGATAAAGATAATAATATAGACTGCCTCGTGTTTTCATCGTATGTGGCACCGATGTCGAATGGTTCAACCTTCTCCCTTGAAGGATGAAAGAAAATGTCATATCGTCTAGTCTCATGAAACTAGCTCCATTGGATTGAATAAACCAGGAGGTATGGAACGGATGTAATATCCACTTCGTTACCTCATTGTTGACTTCCGATAGAGTGCAATAGATTACCATTTTCAGGGAAAATATGACTAATAACAATGAATTACTCTGAAAAAAAAATGATTTACTCTACAAGGAATTTTTAGATTTTCAATTAAATTTCCATTCGAGAAAATTCCATTGGACCTATAAAAATGCGTTGTAAGTTTATGAACAATTCTCGAAACTTTTTAATATGTATTTTCTGTGATTTCAGTATATTAATATTTTAATATTTATGCAAAATGAAACTTCATAAAATCATCAGAAATTTTATAGTAACAGAAATATCTCATTGAAATGTCGTAAAATCAGGAAATCAAGCCAAATAATAAAAATGATTAAGTATAAAAAAATGCATTGCTGGAAACTGCAATGAATACTAATGAGTATATTCGATGAGAGAAGAGAACCACCTTTTTGAACTTCATCCTTGAAATTATACACACAATCACAAATGGTCCTTGATCCGTACTCATCCTTGTCGAAGAATATAAATAGTAAGCAGCATGATTTAGCAGTTTTTCAACGCCAAATGAGTGAAATTATAAATTAGTATATCTCTAATTATTTAGAAGTCGACGATTTTATCAGAGATATATCGATTGAATTGTTCCTATCTAAGTATGACATATAATTACCAGCTAATAATTCAATGCCATCGATGAATATCAATCAAATGCTGAATTTTTTCATAACCGCTCTGTTCTTTTGATGCGGTTAATCGTGACGAGGAAGAGTTTGTATAAGAGGTAGTCATCGTTAATAGAATGGTAAGAGCTTAAATATTTAAAAGGCACGTCACGATGAACTCTTAATTCGCTAATGTTGGAATAATTAGATATTGATGGACGTCATTATAGTAACAACGACATTATTTGAAATTTATGTCAAAAATATTGTGTTGATCATTCAAAAGTGTAATTTTCGTAATAAAACTATTTTCTCTCAAAAATATATACTATTATATAGTATTTTTGAAAGAACGAGTGAGTAGCAGAGCTCCATCACTAAGGTCGTATTTTGTTCTAATTTGCAACCCCGTAAGTCAATTTGGTTGGGTTGTAGGGGTGAGAAAATAATTAACACGTTGACTGTCAACTACGTGTTATCTCGTACTGTGTTTACTTGCCATATTCGTGCAGCTACGAGTTATCTCGTACTGTTTTTAAATGCCACATTCGTGCAGCTACGATAAAACTCATAGTATATCTGTGCTAATATGGATAGATCGCTTCTGGGAAGAAAATCAATGCTGGCTTACATGAACAGAAAATTTATTAATAAATGAACAGAAAATAGAACTAAAAAAATTGATTGAAAATCAAGAAGTAAATAGTTATTTTTGTATCTAGTGCGCGAAATGCTACTTTGGTGATCGAGAACTGATTAGAATAGTCGAGCTCACCAAAGTATTTCGCGCATAAGATGCAAACAAATTTTTTTCTGCAAACGTCAAAAATATTGTTCTAAAATAAGCAACATGCTTAGCATGATATGAAAAATAGTATTGAACTGGCTTAAACTGTTTTTCCAAATCAAGTAATTACTGTAACTATGGAAATAAAATGGCATTTGTTGACAATTATTTCAAAGTGACAGTTCTTGATAATTATTTTGGAGTGACTTTTTATTCGCGTCAATTTCGTGCGTGATATTTATAACTGTAAAATAATGGAAATTTCGAGCGACGATGAAGTAAGCAGTACCCCACCTAACTTGACAGATGCGGCCAATTCAGTAATTTCAAATCTTTTACCGGAGAAATCGAGGCGACATTATGAAAATGCAATTTAAAGAGTGGTGTGAAGCAAATAAAGCCAGAAAAATATCCGCAAATGTGTTGTTGGCATATTTTGCAGAGAAGTCTAAGAAGCTGAAGTCTTCCACGTTATGGGCAATTTATATTCTATGTTGAAAGCAACACTCAATGTTAAAGAAAACGTCGATTTTAAGAAATTTACCAAGTTGGTTCCATATTTGAAAAAATTGTCAGTTGGAAACCATCCTAAGAAATCTAAGGTATTGACTAGAGAGCAAGTTGAACAATTCATAAGAGAGGCAGATGATGAAACCTATTTGTTGGTTAAGGTAGATTTTTGATGATTGTTTGATGTGTTTTTTAAATTACTGATTTCCTTTTAGGTTATTTTAATACTGGGTATTTCGGGTGCTTGCCGCCGTGAGGAACTCACTAAAATGACGGTCGATGACATAGAAGATAAAAATTCCATTTTGATTGTTAAAGTGCCCGATACAAAAACGAATATACAACGAATTTTTACAGTTTCAAATTTAGATTATACTGACATTTACCGAAAATATGCGGCTCTTCGCCAATAAGAGATGTTTTAACCAAGTTGTTGGAATAAATAGAATTGGAAAGATGCCTAGCTTAATAGCAAAACACCTAAAATTACCAAATCCTGATGCCTACACGGGCCATTGTTTTCGGAGAACATCAGCCACACCAACAACGTCTTGAGATAAAGACGTTGTTGGCCACACTCCTTGCTAATACGGGGGCCGATATATGTGTTTTGAAGCGACATGGAGGATGGAAATCTTCGACTGAGGCCGAAGGATACGCGGAAGATTCTATCAACAATAAAATTCAAATATCAAATAAAATTTTAGACTGTGAAACTTCAGGATCAAGTGCTGTCACCTCTACGGCAGTTGCTTGCAAATCAAAAATGGAAAGTCTTCCAACTCCCAAAACTACGATATCACGAGCTGAATCTGATTTATCTGGTTTAGGAATAAATATTGGTTCGTGCACTAGCTGCACCATTAATGTTAACATTGTAAATAATAAATAAAATTAGGTAGTGTTAAATTTTCTCACAATTTGAAAGCCTTAATTATTGTTATACATTAATAAATAAATGATTTCTTGGATTTTTGCTTGATTGAGGAAGGTTACAATATAAAAATCCCATATAGTTTACATGCAGTGTGCGAAGTAAATATTTCGCACACTACTTTGCGCACGGTGTCATGGTAACGAAGGAAAATGAAAAAAAGGGTCACTTCGCATATTGTTGTCAATGCGCGAACCTTGTCATTTTTTGACGTTTGTAGAAAAAGTGTATTTTTATTGATTGTGAAATTCTTCAAAACATACTTCCACGAAAAGGGCTGGCTTCTCTTCACAGGTCGGACAAAAATAACTCGTTTCCCGGCGTTTTTTTGCTTTGGTACATGTACGACATAGCTTTGTCGGAAGCAATTTTTTTCGGTAGAAAGAAGTAAATGTGACGCACTCGACAATATCTAAGATAGTAACTAACGAATATGATCACATATCTTTGATTCAGCTTTAGTGAAGTTACAGGTCTAAGAGTGTCTGTGTACGAACTAACTCGTAGTTGGCATCCGCGAAGAGATTTCTGTTACATAAGCCAACTACGAGATACTTCGTGAGACCTTTTTTTTAAAATACATTTTCTATACTTTTTCATGATAACTATGTACTATAATTAGAGATATTTTAATGATGTAATATGATTAAATGAAATTAGCTTCTTAGACCAGAATTCTGAAAATTGCCGTGGCAGTCAACGTGTCAACGTG
The DNA here is from genome assembly GCA_030704885.1 of Cynegetis impunctata. Classification (NCBI taxonomy): domain Eukaryota; kingdom Metazoa; phylum Arthropoda; class Insecta; order Coleoptera; family Coccinellidae; genus Cynegetis; species Cynegetis impunctata. Next base: position 1,019,993 of record JARQZK010000727.1, read on the forward strand.
AGCAGCAAATCACAATCACTAAGATCGTATCTCCGCCCGAAATACATCGCGTCGAGATGCAATTATAACGGATTGAATTATATTTCGAAAAATCAAGCTTAAATGGCACACCGAATTAAACAGTCAAAAATAATTTGTTTCGTTAAAGAAAAATTTGAGTCTTGGTTGAGAAAAAGAGTTGAAGACAACGGAGAACTAACCTCGACAACCCATCTTTTGTCAAAATAAATCGCGAAGTGCATCGTGTACTGATAGCGAAGCAGGTCGGGATGCGATTTGAACTGACACTTCCTCAACATTAATTCAATCTACATACCAAGTTTGAACTTTTTAACTCGATATACAGAATCTGTGGAGTTTGGCAAATTTTCAAACACCGCGAAAAAACAAGGAATATCTATGTAAAAATGGCGGCGTTTGGAAAAATTTGATCATTTCGATACTTCCGTTCTGCAAGGAAAATAATCCCAGGTACCAAATTTCAGCTCATTTGAAAAAATTGGAGCCGCTGGAGATGGATATATATATATATATATATATATATATATATATATATATATATATATATATATATATATATATATATATATATATATATATATATATATATATATATATACAAAGGGTGATTCATTAATATGTGTAAATATTTTAACGGTAGAATTTTGAGCTCAAAATATGAAGATCTAACCCAATTTGCTCATGCAAAATATTTCTCCTTGCTGATTAACAGGGTGTTTGATTTAGATTATTAAAAATGTATTTTGTTCATTACTTTAATGCTGCTTGACATTTCTTTATGATATTTGGCAGTAAGCTGAACTAGCTTGGGACACATCAAATAATAGTAAAGAAAACTTTTTCGCTATCACCAGTGGCGTACGGCAGGGGCACGGGAAGAGTTCTCGTTTCCTAAATTCTACGCCACTGGCAGAATTGTTATTTTAGTATAATTTTTCGATTCTCCACTATTTTCTCTGTAAATGAGGCAATCGTTTTTCGTAACGCTAGAGCCACTATTTTTCGAGATATTTAACGTTGAACATATATAAATATATATATATATATATATATATATATAGATATATATATTTATTTAAATTTATATATATATATATTTATATATATATATTATATATATATATATATATATATATATATATATATATATATATATATATATATATATATATATATATATATATATATATATATATATAATATATATATATATATATATATATATATATATATATATATATATATATATATATATATATATATATATATATATATATATATATATATATATATATATATATATATATATATATCTATATATATATATATATATATATACCTATATATATATATATATATATATATATATATATATATAATATATATATATATATATATATATATATATTTATATATATATATATATATATATATATATATATATATATATATATATATATATATATATATATATATATATATATATATATATATATATATATATATCAGACATGAAACTTCTTCCGGAAACCGTAGACTAGCAGGTCTTAAACAGATAAAAAACTACTCCTGCACCTGACTGCTTTCCTTCGATATAGTGCGATAGTATGTATTTTATGAGAAAATACGATTAAAAATCCACGCAAAAGCATGAAATCTTTATATTAAAATGGCACCGGTTGAGAATAAATAGTTGAAGCCTCCAATGAACACTTCCTTAAGATCAACTGAATTCACGTACAAATTTTCAGCCTTCTAAATGGTTGGCTGTAAAGGTGCGTATATTTCCGCAAAATCCTCAAAAAAGAAATTTCAATAAAAAAATTGCCGCAGCAAGAGGAATGAAATAAAACCTCTATGGTTCACTTGACAAATATCAACTCAATTGTAGTACTAAATTCAAACCTTCTAACCCAATCGACAGAAGCTTTGAAGAAGTGCGAAAACTAAACATTCACAAAAAATATTAAATGAAAATAGCAGATATTAAAGAAGAAAGTGTATACTGACACAAGACACTTCCTCAACATAAATTTAATTCACGTACATATTTTTAAGCCTCTAATTGATTCAATGTAAAGAAGATATTGAGGTGCAAATATCCTCCAAAAAAGGTTTTTAAATCGCCATGAACCCTTAAAAAATCCCTAGAAAGCTGAATTTTGGCTTATGCACTTTCTCGATATTCTCTTGCTCAAAGTTTGAATATTTCAAAATTTCGATAGTTTTGTACTGCATCAAAAACAACCCCAAATACCAAATTCAAGCTCATTTGGCCGCTGAAAATGTCTACGCCAGGACAGAAAAAATTATGACATGAATATATCAAACCTGTATTTTACAGGAGATTCAACACGGATCTCTTCCGCACTTTTGATACAATGCAAAAGTGAGTCTATTATTTTTGGGGAAAATATGACTGTCAATCTTCACGCAATAATTACAATGACAGCAAGGACGAATGACATAACATCATGAAATAATTGTAAAGATTTCAACTCTTTTTCTCACGCCTTTAATGAATTAAGATTTCTTCTATGTTTTATCTCATTAGAATCGGATTCTCAATTTCAATTATATAAATTCATTAATATGCATGGAGTCGTAAAATCGTTATTACTTCGGTATATTTTATTTCAATAATTAATTTCAGAGAGTACTATTATCAATCAGGGTATGCTGTGAATTTGGTGGATTACATGAATTATTATCTGTTTATTTGTGGTGAGTTTATAGGTGATAGTTTCGAAATAGCTCTCTGTAATTGGAGTTTCAGATAATGCTACTTCTGTCAGTTATTCAGAGAAAATGATCATAGTTATGTAACAATCTTTGTTTTATTGAATGAGATGAAATATTAGTAGATTTCTATGAAAATCCAGGTTGAAGTTTAACTTTTGAATGTTCATCTTAACGTGATCGCATTTTGAGCCGCATATAATTCACTTATAGCTGAATCAATTCTCAATGTTAATAAAAAATCTTTACTAAAAATGTATGAACTATCGAATCACTCAATGGTGTACATTTCCCGAGATACTAATCAAACTTTTATATTCTCTATATACATGTATATATATATATATATAATATATATATATATATATATATATATATATATATATATATATATATATATATATATATATATATATATATATATATATATATATATATATATATATATATATATATATATATATATATATAGAAAATAATAGGATCGAATAGAAATAGAATAGAAACATCGTTTTCACAAAAAAGAAGCGAGAAATATATATATATATATATATAAAAACAAAATAACAAAACCAATCCCAAAACTCCAATATCATTACAGAACCAATAATAATATACAGACACATGTAAAATGTGAAGTTAATGTTTCCAACATAAAATTTAAGTTATCCAAAGTACAATTGTGGAATTTATTCTAATCCTCAGGCATAAACCCATGCTATGTATATGTCTATATATATATATATATATATATATATATATATATATATATATATATATATATATATATATATATATATATATATAATATATATATATATATATATAATATATATATATATATATATATATATATATATATATTTCGGCGATTTGTTAGCAAAAAAGTATTAAAACCTTTAAATGTTTCGTTATGGAATTTGTGTCTTTTTCAATGCATTTTAAAAAGACAAACGATTTTGACATTCATATATAGATGTAGAAGAGAAGTTTATATTATTTCAAACGATTTATTCCGTAGAAATAAATAGTTTTTTTATTTTTTTGTTCGATATTTAAACTAGGACTATCAAAAAGTTCTTTGTTTTCGTAAAAACTACTTCAGAGCACTAATTTACCCCGTGCACCTCCTAGAAGCTGCCAATTATGAAGGTGCATATACCATTGGATTGGTGTTGGCAAAACTTTTTTGAAGATAAGCTACAACTGGTTTTCCGACCGGTAACTGAGGCAGGAAAGCCCACCAGAGGATTAATTTTCCTATGTCATACAATTTCCTTCCTTTCTTGGATCAGAAGAATCAGAACTTTCAATTTAGATTTTGGTATTGTTCGATCACAAATGGCCTCCAGATAGATGGAAATTGGTAGGATTGACTGTCAGGTCACTTACGCCTTGAGTTCAAAAACCAATTTTTATGGGTTCTTTTCGAATAAATACTGTGTATTTTGCCAGGACCCAACTCAAAGACCTTGAACTTAGCCCATAGGTTCCTTTTATGCTGATTTTATACTAACAATAAATGGTGCAATTTTACTCAAACGGGCCGTCGGAAAAAGGTTATTTTGTTTGAATTTCTCTCATATATTCTTTGAGTGAGTAAGAAAGATGATCCTAGGGGTATGTTACTCAAATTATAGCTTCATGGCTACCCATAAATTCGTGATTGAATGTGAATTTAAAACAATGAATGAGGTTATCAAGTCACTACTTTCAACGCTACAATGAATCACAAATAAAAGTTTTGAGAGATAGTGAAAATAATCGCGATTATTTTATCCAATAAATGCTGTACTATAATCAAATTGAATTCATGTTTCGTGAAAGGACAAAATACTATTTTAAGCGTTTTCACAATTTATATGTACGTGTATATATATATATTTATATATATATATATATAAATATATATATATATATATATATATATATATATATATATATATTTCGTCAAACGACCTAAAAATTTGGGTATTCGAGCAACTTTTGAAATATGTTCAATTTTTTCTCAAATATGGTCTCGTCTTATAAAAACCACAACTCATCTGATTTATGAAGATGTATGTGTTATGATTAATATTTCATAGAAATTTGAAAAATCAGCCATTACTTCTACGATAATAATATCGATTTTTGATTAACTAAATTTTTAGTATTTTTTTCAAATTACATTATTTATTTCTCATGCATATTCCATATTTTGTGGGCGGATATCTAAACTACATGAAATATTGCCATTTCAAAAGATTTTGAAATCCTGATGTGTGCTTGAGTAAGTTTCAAGGTACATATAGATAAATGGAAATTAAATTATTTCAATTGTTTCGATAATAGTTTCTTTATGATTGTGAGATAATCTTGAAGATTAGCACAGATCAATTTAAGAATATTTTCATCCTGGAACTGATAGCTCTGTGATAGCAATTAAAAAGTGAAACTTATCATGAGCTTCCTTTATGATCAAGTTCAAAAAACCTAGTATCAATATAACAAATTCGAAAAAATTTATTTTGATTTATCTCTTTTTATGTATTATACGATAATAATATCGATCATCAATCTTTTCATCGATTGAAATTCTCGTCAAATACAAATAAAGATGAAAACTATATCCTGAACTTTTTTATTCTCAAGATTCACGAATAATTTTCATAAAGAATTATGAAATTTGATATTTTTCATGTCTGTTTTAAGTCGAAAATCAAAACTATAAAATGAAAATTTTCAATAGTAAACCTTTCAAAGGAAATTTCGAAATTAATAATAAAATTTTTGGAATGTATGGTATCATACATACATACATATAAATATATATATATATATATATATATATATATATATATATATATATATATATATATATGAATATATATATATATATATATATATATGAATATATATATATATATATATATATATTAGTATATATGAATATTATATATATATATTATATATATATATATAATATATATATATGAATATATATATATTATATATATATATATATATATATATATATATATATATATATATATATATATAATAATATATATATATATATATGTATATATATATATATATATATATATATATAGATATATATATATATATATATATATATATATATATATAATATATATATATTATATATATATATATATATATATATCTATATATATATATATATATATATATATATATATATATATATATATATAAATAGAAATATATATATATATATATATATATATATATATATATTCATATAGGTATAATATAACGGCTGAACAGATTTGGTTAGAATGTTCGTTATAGTCAGAGCTAGGTTGTTATTGAAAAGGAAACTTGACAAGATTCCCGCAAATATTTCAAATTCGAAAAGACTTAACTTCTTTTTTTCTATGGAATACACTAATTCTTCATTGAAAGCGTTCGTTATAGTCCGAAAAAGTTTTAAGACAAATGAAAATTGGGAAATTATCCGAAAAATTCTGGAAAACCAAAAGGAGCTTTCTTTCATGGAATATTTTTATGAACTCAATATCATAATTTATTCACGATACGAACTACGAACGATAAAAATGCGTAATTCTTTCTATGTTTTGGTCGTTACGGTCCAGGTTGTGAATCCAAACTATACAGGGCCACACTCAAACACACACAAAAAATTTCATTAAAATCGATCCTGCCGTTTAGGAGAGGTTCAATAACGTGAACACGTTATTATATATATATATATATATATATATATATATATATATATATATATATATATATATATATTTTTATATATATATATATATATATATATATATATATATATATATATACATATATATATATATATATATATATATATATATATACATATATATATATATATATATATATATATATATATTAATACGTAGCTTACATGAAAATAAACAGTTATCATCGTCGCAAACATTGATACTTTATTATTTTCAATGAACCAGTTCCAACAGTATTGGAATGAGCTTCTGAAATTAAATTTAAAAATTTTCCTTGTAGACATCTATGAAATATGTTAGTTATAATGAAAACATAGAAAATTTTTTAGAAGATTTTGACTTGTAACTGATTTTTATTTCTCATATTGAATATTCAAAATGTATTTTTTTCTTTAAATACATTCATGGTAGAGCTGCAATCGCAGTATCAGCTTGAAGTTTATCGTTCCATTCTATAGTTATAAGATATACTGAATGGACTCACTATGATGTAAATTAATTATCTGTTTTTCAGTTTTCAAATTAATACCTATACATAATGCATGCAGAATAATCTGTTACTCATGAAATAGTCTTGTCAAATACTATTCGGGCATCTAATTATTGAAGAAACACAATGCAAAGTTATATTTTTTAACAAAAAGCATTCGTGCAGGTGCAAAAATCCGAGTCGAAAACGAGGATTTTTGTTGCCACCAGCACTCATGCTTCTTGTTAAGATATTACATAGCAACGTGTTTTTTCCATTTTTTTCGGAAAAATTAGATGCCCTTATGATATTACTTAAGAAAAAATACGCCTAAAAAGCAGCGATTGATTTTGTTTGGTAATTTTTTTTGTCACAGAAATTACTGAGAGAATAACACAGATATTGGATAAAAGGTCCTGATGCGTAAATCTTTCCAGTCACACGTGTAATTGAAATAAATACCTTGGTAGTATATTAAAAATTGAAAACTTCAGCTTAATTGAAAGTAAATATTGATTCCCTAATGACACTCTTCAAACAATCATCCTTCTCAATAAAATGCATTGCTTTATGTAATACAACTTATTAATTTTGATTGGCATAAAAGGTAAAATTGACATTTTGTGACATAAAGTACCTACATCATTTTAATCAGCACAAGCTCACATACTTAATATCCTACAAAAATGAGAGGTCCTTGCCATTTAACTTCACAATTATCATATCTTGCTGTGAAAGAATATTGATAAAGTTTTTCGTTATGCTTTGTCGAAATTCTCTACTTTTTGGAATATAGGAATATTTCAAGTATTTGAATTGAGATATATATATATATATATATATATATATATATATATATATATATATATATATATATATATATATATATATATATATATATATATTATATATATATATATATATATATTATATAAATATATATATATTATAATTATATATTTATTTATAATATATATATATATATATATATATATATATATATATATGCTTGGACATGTGCGATATGTGCTGCTTCGACATGTGCGGGCTGGATAAGTTTGCTTATTTTATATGCTGTTTCCCCGCCATAAGTTCTTCTTTATATTTTGTTTCCACGGTCCAGGATTTCGCGGAAGGCATTGATCGCCTTCGTGGTCAGAGTTTGACCAAGCCTGCCAAACCGGAGTTCGAACAATGTACCACAAATGTGTGATTGTCTTCCGAAGCAAGGGAGTCTGCTTGTTGTTGCGTTTTCCAGGTTTTCCATCGCATACTTGGCTGCGCCGTTCTGATGAGGACCAAAGAGTCCAAAACACGTGTCTCAACGGCTGCTTCGATATGTGCGTGCTGGACCGATAAGTTTGCTTGTTTTATATGCTATTTCCCCGCGATAAGTTCTTCTATATATATATATAAGTATATATATATATATATATATATATATATATATATATATATATATATATATATATATATATATATATATATATATATATATATATATATATTTATATATATATATATATATATATATATATATATATATATATTGACTGCTCCAGCTGCCTCCATCAGACCAAGTGTGCTGGAATGGTATTTGGGGATGTTTTTGAGGTAGAAACAAAGAATTCTAATAAACGTTTAGAACGGAAGTTCTAAAGTGAGGTGCATGATCGGAAATTTTTCAAACCTTGGAAAAAAGGTGAGCAATATATCCGAAATTTCGTTATGAACTCATTATCAAGACTGACTACAAGAGAGTATTACATCTTATTTTATAAAACAGACAAAAGCAAAGGTGATACCTGAAAATCAATTTGTTCGTTCACAAGGGGTAATTTACTATTATGGGCGGAACTTATTTCAAGAAGGTCAAGGCGCTTTCCTTTGTTGCCTGATTGCCACAATTGAGATTTGTTGAAATATAGAAAATGATCAGATTGTATACAATGTTCGGAGAAGCCAGTGGTATTTTTATTTTGTAAAATTGACTTTTTATAATCTTCAACACGAATGTTTATATTCCTTCCTGTTTGTCGAATATAGAAAGCAGGACATTCGTCGCAAAATATTTTGTAAACACCACTGTTTTCTCCAATGTCAGATTTTTCTTTATTATTGACCAAGAATGACTTCAAGTTTCTTTTGTAAATTGAATAGAGTTATAGAAAGTATTTATATATTTAAGGAAATTATCTTACTGCCTATCTATACCAGCCCATGAAATACAAAAAATATCATCTACATAACGCCTCCATAATGAAACGTTAGTAATGAAATTATTATCAGAATTGAAAATTTATTTTTTTCTATTAAGTTATTCATGAATGCGCCTTGACCTTCTTGAAATTTTTGAAAGAAGTTCCGCCCATAATAGTAAATTACCCCTTGTAAACGAACAGGTATCACTTTTGCTTTTGTCTGTTTTATAAAATAAGATGTAATACTCTCCTGTAGTCAGTCTTGATAATGAGTTCATAACTCGAAACATGTCGACTATCTTTTAATGCTAAATACAGTATCTATATATTTTTATATAGTGAAACTTAAGCCAAGTGTGTTTTATTTTAAAGTTTAAAATTTAGTCTTTATGATGTTTCACCAAGTGATGTGTATATATATATATATATATATATATATATATATATATATATAAAATATATAATATATATATATATATATATATATAATATATATATATATAGATATATATATATATATATATATATATATATATATATATATATATATATATATATATATATATATATATATATATATATATACGTAACCTCCCTTCTAGGACTTGAGCAGATTGAGCATTTTTCATCCTGAAGCATAAGGTTTAATTTGGTACTTATTTTTATATTGTCAGGGCAGTATTGGGAAGCAATTCAATTTTTCAGAGTACCTATTAGGTGGAAATCCATTTGAAAAACATAACTAAATTTCCTTAGTTAATAGCGCTAAATTTTATTTCAAATTGGGCCATTAACATGAGCTATGATGAAGAAAATGACACTAATCTTCAGAAAGTTTGGACAGTCTATCTTCTAGGGAACAACGAATATAATAATAAACAGAAATAAAAATACCTTTTGTCAATTTCCACACAATGTATTCGAAATATAATTACAACCAGTTCCAACTATCACATCATTGTCAAGTTAATGTAGACTTATCATTCAAAACTATTGATATCTACCCTTGAATATTTAGGAATGGCGAGGAGTTGAGGTCTAATTGGTTATTTACAGTTTGGAATTCTGGGGTTTTTCTAAGCTTGCTAATTTGAAAAACTTTCCAATAGAGTCATTGTAGTTCATTTACTGCAAATATGTAAAATTTTAAGATCCTCAATTGTGAATTTAGGCTTTGTATTTTCAATGTGTTCGAATATCGCAGATTTACTATTGGAAGAAATATGTTCTTTAAAACTAGATTCGAAATTTCGCCCGGTTTGTCGAACGTACGCCATTGGGCATTCACCACATTGAATACAAGGCATAAAATCACAATAGAAGATCTTAAAATTCTACATATTTGCAATAAAGAAACAACAATGAATCTTTTGGAAAGTTTGGAAATTAACAAGCTAAGAAAAAACCCAGAATTCCAAACTGTACATAACGAATTAGACCATAACTTCTCTCCACTCCTAAATCTTTAAGGGTAGAGATAATAGTATATTATTCAACGAGCGGTAATGTAGGTCATAACTCACGCAGATGAAGTTTGCAGCACGAGCTGCAAGCGAGTGATTCATCAAGTGAGTTATGACCATTACCGCAAGTTGAATACTATCCTTTATCTACGACTATAACAATAAATACTAAAATACAAATACAAATTCACAATAATAAGGTAGTATTAAATTAATTTGAAAACGTCAGAATTATTCAAGTGATATAGCAGATGAGTGACAGTCGATCTTACTTGGGATCTTAGTAGACTATATAGTGAGTTATAGCAGTGAGTTATTATTACTCACGCTGTTTGGTAATAGATACTATTGATTGCTGAAACGCAGTTGAATAATGAATATATTATTCAATAGTAGTAGATAATAGTAATTTTCCTAACAAGTGCGGAAAGACTCTTACCGCACGAGTTAGGAACAATATTTTTTCTACAAGCGCTCATTTTAACGGAGATTTTAACACACCGATGAAATTCGATTTGATATATTCAAATAATTTCATACTAATGACATATTATGTTAATACACATGTCGTTTCCACAGTAACGTCGTTGGTGGCGTTCGGTGCATAAAGACATATCATTATTCAGTTTATTCTCTAATAAAAGCGTGCGGGAAAAATCCCCGCTATTCCATTACCGGACGCAAACGCGTGCGGAAATGGAATAGCAGGGGTTTTTCCCGCACTGTTTGGCAATGTGACTCTTTACGAATTGAAATGCGTGCGGGAAAAGGGTTGAAAGCGCATGCTTGTAGAAAAATAATTTAACCTGATATGTCCACATTTACTTGACAATGATGTGATAGTTGTAACCGTTTATACCTATATTTTAAATACATTATGTGGAAATTAACGAGAAGTATTTTCATTTCTTTTTATTTGAAAGGAATTTCCATAAAATAAATAGTTCGTCAATGTCGCTAATGAATATAATAGCGTATCATCGGTGAATAATTTGTTAAAACCAGAATAGGGCAGTAATTTAATATTTAAAAACTCTACTCCAAACTTTGACCTCGAACTAGAATCATATTTCTCGATCCAATACAATTATTCTCATTAACATGATTTAGGGAAGGTTCATCCTAATGTAAATATCAAGGATATTCACTCACGCAAAAACCGAAGAATGTGTTGACTTCAATGCAATTTATCTGTACGTAGTGATCTTTGAACGATTAAAAAATAATTCAAACTGTATTGGTGCGGTGCAATGTTCCAGATGAAGTAATAACAGAATTGAAGATGGATCATTCTCATTAATTATTCATTTCAGCCTTTGAAATATAATTGCCTAGAGATATATTTTCATATTTAAACCATGTGAAATGAATTTCCAATTTTATGTCGATAGGAATTTATTTATTGATGTATTGTATTTCGAATGGTTTTCTTGAGTTTTCATATTGATAATGTAATTTTTCATAATCAGTAAACCACAGTGTATTTCGAAATATAATAAAATATTTAATTGAATCTCTTCCTTATTATTCCTGATTTTATAACATCTTTATACAAAAATAGGTGATAGGTACTTAAAATATATGCTTTATCATCAAAATTAATTTTCACTTTATTTAAAATTTGCCTGAATAAGAAGAAGTAATATTTCATTAGTTATTAATCTCTATTTCATGAATAAGATACAAATAATTCATTCGGTGAAATGAAAAATTAACGTTCTACCAGAATTTTTTGGTGAATATTTCATGCAAAAAATTATAGTTTAAAAAAAATCAAGCAATAAACTAAAATTTTTCAATATATAAAAGAAAACTACAAACTCTCTCATGATGAGCCAAGCATTGGTTGTTGCGCAAATATTACCACTTCCCCATGCGACTGCCAATAAAGTACAAATTACTGGGTCCTTTATTTGGAAAGGTAATACATACTATATTTCTAGAAAAAAATCACAGTGGACTTTTCGGAAAGGAGGTATGTACCTCATCATCAATGTGGAGAAAAAAACGTTGGCGCTTTTATTGAAAACAGTTTCAGCTTCGTGCGAAGAAAACTACGGGAAAATAAGAGTCTTTTTTTTATAATTCGATGTGGCCTATCCGATACGCATAATAAAAGGCCTCTTGGCTCCGACTAGAATCATTAGCCAGCAAGTCCAAAACTGATAACCTCATAAAGAGTTCCAAAATTAGAAGTATGTTCAAAACTAACATTTACACCACAACGCTGATACGAATCAAACTCAAAGGAAGAACAAGGATACTATGCGCCAAGGGGCTCTTCAAGACGACTTTATTCTTTATACACAAACAATAACTAAGCCACGGAAAGAAAGGTGATAACATTAGGAAGAACATACAGGAAAAAACAACGCAGATTTAGATATTCAGTTTAAGTAACATATATTCAAAAATTAATTCATGAATTTTTTTGTCAACCAGAGACAATAAACTCCATGTTGAATGGTTGATTGAATTTGGTGAGGAGACTCATTTTTGCTTGAAACTCAATAGATTGGAGACGATTATTAGTACAATTAATTAGTATGTGATTTATGGAGCCTACTTCTCCACATATACATAATGGAGAATCCGTCAAACCTCTTTTATGTAGATACTGCGGACATAATACGTGCCCAGACATCAAACGAGATAAAACTCTAATAAACTCTCTATTATAGTAACCATGAGAAAATCATGTAGTAAGTAGAGGAAAAGACTGAATACTCTTATATACTGAACCTATAGCATTAGATTGATATTCTATACCCCATTTTTTTAAAACAATCCTTTTGAAATGAATAAATAAATCAGAATGTACACATCTTCTAATTTCAGTCACATTACTTGCCGCAGATTTTGCAGCTGAATCCACAATTTCATTACAGCGAATACCAACATGAGCTTTAACCCATTATTCATTTGACTTCAATATTAAGTTGAATTAGATGCTGTAGAGCATTGAAAATTTTTTCATGAATTACCGATAAAGTACAAAAATACAAAATTACAATTCTTCAAGGAAAGTAGGACACTTTGACTGTCAGATGAAATAACAAATTTTCTAACGGGAAATTTGAGAATATTTTCTTCTATATAATCCAGTGCTAGTGAGACAGCATAAGGTTCACCATAAAAAATTGAGAATTTCCCATTCACAGATGAAAATAAGAGTCAAAACGGTTTCTAGTAAACTGCTTGAAAACAATCAAAATTGGCAGAATGAATATATCGAAATTACTCAGAAATAATTTATAGCAAGTGGCATAACCCATCAGAGAGGTTAAAACTGCAGTACACAAACATTATATCAGAAGCTCATCATACCATTATATGAAACGTGTAAGATTGAACAATTCCCCACAAGAAATATGGGAAAATTCGAATTCAGCTCGACTGGAGATCAACAACCTTCAGAATGGTCAATAACTGCTGTAAAAATTAACAAACAAAAAATCCTTACCTCGCCAATGTGTAGTAAAGAAATCGACACAATCAAAAAATTGTAGTGAAGCAAAAACGACCTAGAACTGGTGCAGAAAAAACTCATAGCTAAATTCGAAGTTGACATTGGGAAATTCTCTGAAACAAATATATTCTTATGGTTTGTAAGCGTACTTTTGCATTACAATGACAGAATATACAAACGGTACAAGCTTGGTAGGTTTTCTTAAAACCTTAAGAGAACAGAGATTGTGTCTCTCATCTCATCATGTGTTTGTAATCGACAAACAGAAGAAAGGTTACTCATAAAATCCAGTTATTATATATATATATATATATATATATATATATATAAATATATTTATATATATATATATATACATATATATATATATATATATATATATATATATATATAAATATATATATATATATATATATATATTTATATATATATATATATATATATGTATATATATATATATATATATATATATATATATATATATATTTATATAATAATTTGTAAAATTTTTAATAAGAATATATATCTCTTCTGATGTAGATAGTGAAAGTTTTTAAAGTTAAGAAAAAATACTTGACAAAGATGTTTCAGTTGTGTTTTAACTAAGTCTTGAGAAAGCTCTGAAATAACACAAGTAATCAGATTGTAGCAGCTTTGTGTGTAACAAGCTTGCTACATAATGCGTAAATTACTGTATGTTTGAAATGTGAAAAAAGAGTTACCTAAATCAGAATTTTAGATCCTATATTTCAAGAGAAGAACCTATGATCTAAATTACACAGTCTATTGGGATCTGACATGTCAGCTGGCGAACTCTGGCGGCCAGATGGATGAAGTTTTTATTTCCAACGTCAACATATGCAATTGCATGTCAAGTTTTTGATTTCTTACAAATAAGGTCGCAAAAGGTGAATAATGGAAAGTGTTAATTTTGCAAAACGTAGAATCAGCAAGTCTAGAGAGTGTTGTGGCGTGAAAAATTGTAATTCTATGATATATAAATGCAAGTATTAGCTTGAATAAGGTTTCCGAAGCCAAACAAATATTTTTTATTGAGAGAAAATCATTTTGGAGAAAAGGATTGATTTATTGAAGGTATGGAAAATCAATTTGAAAAAGAATCACACAACTCGAAGAATGACGGTGTGTTCTTTGCATTTTACAAAAGAATTGATTGAAACTCAAATTAGTTTCCATTATTAATGAAAATTTCAGATGCTGCAGCCAAAATATTTAAAATTGTTGGATCTGTGTTGCCTGAACATTTATTGGTATTATTAGAAGAAATTTTTACAGTGATATGTGGTACGATAAATATGTCTTCTCCGATCTTAGAAGATGACAAATTCATGGAAGATTAAGTGAAATGATAGAGTAACAAATTTATGTTTATGATGATTGAAGTTAGTTATAATAAGGATACACACGGAATGATAAAGTTTTTCTTTTTAAATTCATCATTGATACATCTTGAGTTGGGTACATTATGATTGATGGTGTTTTATTATGAAAACCACATTTGATTATATGAAACATTATGATTTCTCATTGAATCCATGTATACTACTGAATAAATATTTTTCGTGAAATTTCAAATATATTTTGTCCAAAGGTCTTTCAGAAATAATCAAATGTCGAATAATAAAAAAAAACTCACAGTTGGATGAAGAATCGTCAATAAAAAGTTTCGAAATAGGTTAATTGATAATTGCCCATCATATCTGGCCGATTATAAACTTCCTACATAAAAAAGTTCAAACTGATAGTTTCATATCACTTAAACAAATACAGTTGATTCAGATTAGGTATTTTACAAATCAAATCAAAATAGATAAACAAAAAGCAGTGAAGTTGACGATACCAGGTCTCAAATTCTCTTAATTTTTCCCACATTTTATTATGAATTTGGATCTTTCCTGCCTATCACCTTGTCTGTATTTTCGCTGGAGTAAATTTTCATCTACATATAGCTTCACACTTTCACTAGAAACTAACATTGTTATAGGAAAAACTCAAAAACTTCCAAATCTCTCATATAACACGTATTGAAAGTTGGTTTTGAGACGCCATGTTTCGACGTTATCACCTAAGCTCCGCCTCCATGTCAAATCCCAATACCAAGTTTCTTTGAAACCCTCTTTTCTAAGCGTCTATTATATTCCTGAGAATGGGATGACAAACCGAATCGAAATGTAGATATAATAGTTAAATTTAGCCAAATATCGTATTAAATACTTAATATCTTATAAAAAATATATTTATTAAAATAAATCAGTCCAAAAATTCACTAAGTATGTAAGTGACAGGAAGGCGTTAGCAGAAAAGCTCCGTCACTAAGGTCGTATTTTCCTTTCGTTTTGGTTCTTATTAGAGAATAAAAAGAGACTGAAGAGAAACACAAAGCAGAAACGCTTTTCATGCCTACATACAAATTGTGGTGATGAGAAAAAACCATTTTAATCTCTAATTAGCACCTCCATAACATCAACCGAATTTAAAAACAAATTTTTAGTCTTCTAATTGACTTTGGAGTGATTCTAAACCATGAAAATTGCGGCAACAAAAGAAATCAATTTGAATTCAGAGTGCGGTTTTCTCAATTAACACAATTTACGTACTAAATTCAACCCTTCAACTCAATCACAAAAAGCTGTGGATTTCGAAAATCTACAGAAACACATAAATTCTCTTATCTGAAATGCCGGAGTTAAATGAAAATAATTCGAACCCAAACATTAACTCAATCCTCGTAAGAAACTTCTAACTCAATTCGATTAGCTTTGGCCGTGCGCAAATTCTCAAACAATACGAAAAAAACCAGAAATTTCTACATATAAATGGCAAAGATTAGAGAAAAGAGTTTATAACGTTATTATATATATGTATATATATATATATATATATATATATATATATATATATATAAATATATATATATTTATATATATATATATATATATATATATATATATATATATAAATCTATATATATATATATATATATAGATTTATATATATATATATATACATATATAATAATATATAAATATATATATATATATATATATATATATATAAAAAACCAGAAATTTCTACATATAAATGGCAAAGATTAGAGAAAAGAGTTTATAACGTTATTATATATATGTATATATATATATATAATATATATATATATATATATATATATATATCTATATATATATATATATATATATATATATATATATATATATAAATATATATATATATATATATATATATATATAAATCTATATATATATATATATATATATCGATTTATATATATATATATATACATATATAAATATATATATATATATATATATATATATATATATATATATATATATATATATATATATATTACACAAAGTGAACAAGGAAAATTCTTTAATAATTTTAAAAATTATCAAACAACTTTCCAAGGAAGCTGGTTATACGTATTCAGCAACGCAAAATCTGCATTCACAATCGAACGGTGAATTATGGAAATTGTCAAGTCACCCCGACTCAAAATCTGCATACAGCTGTTTCGATCTTATTAGATCTCATCAGTGCAGCTTATTTGACTCGGAGTGAATTAACAAATTTCTAATTGTTCCCCAATACAAATCGTGGTCAGTAACAATGGACAGATAACAATCCAGAGCGCCATCTCACCAAAGATATTGGGAAACAACAATTCACCGCTTAGACTGAAAATGCAGAAATTCGTCGCCTAAACACGTACCTCCTGATATGAAGATATCTACTCTACAACAGTGATGTATATGATTCCAAGGCACACTAACATAGTGATTTAAAACCTTTGGATATACTCACGAGGGCGCGCTCCGAATATTCTTGTCGCTTAATACGCAAAATACAACAATCAAATCATGAAAAACATACTAGTCGACCATGGTCAATTTCATACATTACATAAAGTGAACAAGGAAAATTCTTTAATAATTTTAAAAATTATCAAACAACTTTCCAAGGAAGCTGGTTATACGTATTCAGCAACGCAAAATCTGCATTCACAATCGAACGGTGAAAGTATATCCAAAGGTTTTAAATCACTATGTTAGTGTGCCTTGGAATCATATACATCACTGTTGTAGAGTAGATATCTTCATATCAGGAGGTACGTGTTTAGGCGACGAATTTCTGCATTTTCAGTCTAAGCGGTGAATTGTTGTTTCCCAATATCTTTGGTGGGATGGCGCTCTGGATTGTTATCTGTCCAATGTTACTGACCAAGATTTGTATTGGGGAACAATTAGAAATTTGTTAATTCACTCCGAGTCAAATAAGCGGCACTGATGAGATCTAATAAGATCGAAACAGCTGTATGCAGATTTTGAGTCGGGGTGACTTGACAATTTCTATAATTCACCGTTCGATTGTGAATGCAGATTTTGCGTTGCTGAATACGTATAACCAGCTTCCTTGGAAAGTTGTTTGATAATTTTTAAAATTATTAAAGAATTTTCCTTGTTCACTTTATGTAATGTATGAAATTGACCATGGTCGACTAGTATGTTTTTCATGATTTGATTGATATATATATATATATATATATATATATATATATATATATATATATATATATATATATATATATATATATATATATATATATATACTAGCTGACCTTGTTCTGCCATATAAATTATTTGTATCTATTCATCTATCTGCCGATGTATATCTAACTATATATCTATCTATCTAACTATATATCCATCTATCTAGATAGTTATCTATCATTTTATCTATCTATCTATCTAACTATCTATCTATTATTATATCGATAGATAGAATCTATCTATCTGTCTATCTATCTGCATATCTATCTATCAATTTATCTGACCTGGCAAACGTTCTGCCATATAAATTATTTTTATCTATCTATCTTTCTAACTATTCAGCTATCTGCCGATGTATATCTATCTATCTATCTATCTATCTATCCATCTAGATAGTTATCTGTCTTTCTATCTATCTATCTATCTATCTATCTATCTATCTATCTATCAATCTATCTATTATTCTATCGATAGATAGAATCTATCTATCTATCTGTCTATCTATCTGCATATCTATCTATCAATTTATCTGACCGGGCAAACGTTCTGCCATATAAATTATTTTTGTCTATCTATCTTTCTAACTATTCATCTATCTGCCGATGTATATCTATCTATCTATCTAGTTATCTATCTTTCTATCTATCAATCTATCTGACCCGGCAAACGTTGTTTAAATTATTAAAATGGCTATTGAAGAAGGGTGAAAATTTAGAGTTGTATGTATTTTTTAAAG
Organism: Cynegetis impunctata; assembly: GCA_030704885.1. NCBI lineage: Eukaryota > Metazoa > Arthropoda > Insecta > Coleoptera > Coccinellidae > Cynegetis > Cynegetis impunctata. Next base: position 1,039,435 of record JARQZK010000727.1, read on the forward strand.
CAATATCATAAAAAAATTAAAATAAAAAAATGAAAAATATATTACGACCTATTCTCAAACCGACTATTGCTATTTTCGATTGCCATCTTGCAGTCCTATTGCGGATCTGTAGATAAAATAAAAAAAATTAAAATAGCGATGCAAAAATAGGGGTTGATCGTAGAAGGGTAAACAATTGATAGTGATATAAGTTTATAATTAACAAATAAAAAATAGGGTTTGATCGTAAAGTGGTGAAAATTTAGGGTTGTATGTAATTTTGTCTGAAAACAAAAACAAATTTTAGCGGTGGACCACCCTTGATAGTTATGCTAGGATGAATAATAGATGTTGACCGATTTTCAGACCTACCCGATATGCACACAAAATTTCATGAGAATCGGTCAAGCCGTTTCGGAAGAGTATGGTAACTAACATTGTGACACGAGAATTTTATATATTAGATAAGTATATATATATATATATATATATATATATATACATAAATATATATATATATATATATATATATATATATATATATATATATATATATATATATATATATATTATATATATATATATATATATAATATATATATATATATATATATATATATATTTATATATTTATATATATATATATATATATATATATATATATATATATATATATATATATATATATATAGTCTTGTTCCAGCGGATCTGAAAGGGATATACAAATCACTGTTGACTTGCTATGCAATAGTCAATTATTTTCCGGTAGAATACCACTAAAGAGCGGAGTATATATCAAATAATTTCATATGTTACGCTGAATTTTTTGCTGAACAATATTTTCCTTTAGTATTCGCCTATAATTGATATCACGCAAGTTAATTATTTTGTCTTCGTAACCTTCTTTGTTAATGATGCATCTGAATCAGTAATGTTGTTCTAAATCTAGAGTGGTCCTTCAGTAATGGGGGCAATTCATAATGATGAAGCATATAATTGAATATAAATATTCAATAAATCACATGTGTTATAACACTTGGTGAGTTTCGATGAGATCAAGTAACAGGTAGATAATAATAATGTGGGAAATTGAAGCAATACTGATTTAGAAAGGTATCTGTGTTTTGTAATTTTACGATATATTAAGTATGATATTTGATGAGTGTGCATCCACCAATTACGAATAAGTTATAAGCATTTGTAATAATTCAAAATTAGCGGTTTCTGGTTGAGATGTGATTTTAATAATATGGTTATGGATCCACAAAACTGATAATTGTGCGTTCTTATCAGAAAGAAATAAAAATCGTCAGAAATTTGAAGCTGTCTTAAGTTTTACATGTGATATTTATGATTCTGAACTCAAATTGAAAAATTGATTTATAATTTTACGAGCAAGTGCAACGTACATTTCCATCGATGAAGTGGGTTATTTTTTGTAAATTTTCGAGTATTTGAAGAATTTACTAATATCTCGAACAAGAGCTTGAGGACTTATTTCATTTTCACCTAAATCCATCTACAGTTATTCCAATATGACGATATTCAGAATTTTTGAGCACCAAATAGAGAAACAGGCTTTTTTCAATTGGCACGTTATATTATGACATTCGCCTGTTCTTCATGTTTCTATGGGAAATTTGAATAGTGGGGGAAAAATTTTTGCACAGTCATATGTGGGACCATGAGGAGCATATTCCAAAACCATTTTGAAATATACAGAGTGACCCAAAATAAAGGTACATATCAAAGTTATATTTTTTCTTATGGAGCACAATAATGTTTATAGCTTTTCATTACAATACAGGATGTTCCATTTCTAAGATAAAGAAATTACTATTAAGTAGAATATAAAAACGTCTTTTGCGTGAAAATCATAAGAGATAAGTATAGGAAACCCTAATATAATTTTGAAGGGTATCAAAATATGCCATGAAATACGGTTTGTTCCGTTTAAAGTTATTCAATGAAAAAGGTGCCCCACTTTGATGCAATTTTCTTCACCACTCTGTACAATATTGAAATAAAACTTTTATGTGGTAGTTAACTTTAACCTTTCAGCTAAGCAGTAAATTCAGTTACGAGAAGTTCGTTACATGTTACAGGGTGTAAACAATTTTTAAATTATGGTCTGTATTTTTTAATTTCTCATAATTTTTCTGAAACCGCCAGTTTTAGGTATAGGAAATATAACAGTAACTTCCCTTTATTTGGTCTAAAGTATCTAAAAACATGGAAAAATTTAGGGTGTTCCATGAGAAAAAAATTTAACTTTGATATGTACCTACTTTTTTTTGTATCATCTGTATATTTCAAAATAATTTTGGAATATGCTCCAAATGGACCCACATATCCTACATGTGACTGCGCAAAATTTTTTTCTCCACTGTTTTCATACACATATATATATATATATATATATATATATATATATATATATATATATATATATATATATATATATATATATATATATATATATATATATATATATATATATATATATATATATATATATATATATATATATATATATATATATATATATATATTTATAAATATATATATATATATATATATATATATATATATATATATATATATATATATATATATATACAGGGTTTTTCAACAAGAGGTACCGTATTTTAGTAGTGAATAAAATACAAAATAAACTAGAAAATTTCAATATTGTTACAGTAATCTTTAACATAACTTATTACAATTGAGTATGAAAAACAATATCTGTCAAATGACTGCCACGGCTTCTGTGACATGAAACAACTCTTTCGGTAAAATTTGATCTTACGTCGCTAAACATTTGTGGTGGAATTTCTCGAATTATGTTCCGAATCTCGTGTTTCAAATCTGGAATGGTTCCTGGACGGTTCGCGTAAACCTTACTTTTAACATATAGACCGGGAGCCGAGAGGGTTTTTGCATGTATCATAGGCCCCACGACGAGGCTTTGGGGGCTGATAGACAATGTTATTCCCAACTTTGAATTCTCGGTATGGCACCCCTAAAGTGTAGCTTTTGGGAGGGGTGAATTTTCAAACGTGTTGTCTATATCCGTGCCGCTGGATCATAAGCCCCACTTTGATTCTTGTATTATGTGGTTAAGCAAGTCGCCAAAGTCCGCAAACTCAATATGCCATACCAATATGGCGTCACTTAAGGTCCGCCATACTTACCGAAACGTGTAATTTTTTCACTGTGAAAATGGATCATAGGCCCCACGCTGTTGTTTCGTGATCTTTGTTAACAATGAACTGTAGAACGAAGATCTCAAAACGCCATACCTCTGAGGCGTCGCCAAGTGGCCGCCATACTGGGGCAAAGATGTCATTTTTTTTGCCATGAACATGTATAATAGGTAGCGGTATGGCGTTTTGGTTTTAAGATGCTCTTTCACATCACTTTAGCTGGTATCACACTGCCATACCTATAGAGTGTCGTCAAAGTGGGGCCATACCGAAAAAACCATTTTTTAAAATTTTCAGCCACGCTCTGAAATGGCTCGGCAGAATTGCCTCAAAACTTGTATTTAAAGGTTTTTGAGGTCGCTGATTACGAATATGATGTCAAAATTGTAAAAATCAAAATGGCGGATCCAATATGGCGAGAAAAATATTCAAAATGCTCCTTTTTTTCTGAAAATGTGTACTTATAGGTTATCGAGATCACTGATGATTGAATTTTATCGTTAAACTACTGATCAACGAGAATTACTAATATTATGTTTACAATGTATACAAAATTACTGAAAATGAAACAATTATAAAATTGAAACGCGTCTACAGGGCACGATCATAGATATATACTATATATACTTATATATATATATATATATATATATATATATATATATATATATATATATATATATATATATATATATATATATATATATATATGAATTGGTATTATCCCTATGTGAGTTCATATTTAATAAGAAATGAATTAAATAACGCTTTCATCACTTAATTTACAAATAAAACAGGCCCGTTTCTCATTAAAAATGTCATTATCCATAGCGGCATGAATTTCACGTATACTTCTCACACAAACTGCCGGCAGGAAAATGGTTGGATTCGAACCCCGGTGAACTGGCAGCGTCCGGTCAAGAAAGAATTTTTATTATTTTATGATTACAGAATTTCCAACATCTGGATAAAACCTGGGATAGGGAGAAATAGGAATATATAGATACCTATCGAAAAGGGCAAATATATTTATAATTGGGACTGTAGTATATTTTGTATTCTTTCTATGTCAGCTATCAGTTCAAATTTAATTATTTCGAGCGAAGTGTTTTGAATTAAATAAATTTCTTTCTTAATGTAAACCTGGAAAGGCTAAGCATTTATTTGGCATACATTATTTTATTTCATAACTTGTTTGTGTTTTTAACGAAAAATATTTTTAACAAAAAACACCTGTTTTTGCAGCGCAGAGCTGTATTATATACATTATATTATTAGTATTCATTTCGACAACAATTTTACTTGAGAATAACCACTGTTGTATCTTTTCAATATGTCTATACATGCAAAAAAATTCTACACAATATTATCATATAGGTACATACAAATTTGAAAAAAATTATATATATATATAAATATATATATATATATATATATATATATATATATATATATATATATATATATATATATATATATATACATTATATATATATACATTATATATATATATATATATATATATATATATATATATATATATATATATATATATAATAACTGAGATTGAATTCTCGCACATCACTTGGTGAAACATCATAAAGAATAAAATATAAACTTTAAAAGAAAATACACTTGGCTTATGTTTCACTATATGAAAATATTTATATACTGTATTTAGATGATATGAATAATCAACATATTTCGAGTTATGCAATTTTTTTTTTAAGTTTTTACTTTTTTTTTTATATATATATATATATATATATATATATATATATATATATATATATATATATATATATATATTTTCACATCAATAAATGTCAAAGAAATTTCAATTACGAATATCGTCGTGAAACGTCAACTCTTTAATAAAATCGAGTTTTTTAAGATTTAACCAGCCTGTTATTGCTAATAATTATCAAGAGATTATATATATATATATATATATATATATATATATATATATATATATATATAGATATATATATATATATACGATTAATTGTGCACGTTAGCGACATACTATGGGTATGACTGTGATATATTCCTGCTTTATAATTCAAAATACACCTAAAATCGCCGGTATTGCAGTGGGGCCTTGAATACACTTAAACTATAAAAATGTGACAATTTTGCCAATATCTGACGTTAGCGACATGCCACAGGTATGGCAATGATATATTCGTGTTTTATACTTCAATATACACGTAAAAACGCTGGTATGGCAGTGGGGCCTTTGATACACTTAACCTATAAAAATGTGACATCTTTTTAAGCCAATATCTGACGTTGGTGACATCGCATGGGTATGGCGCTTTCAGAACTTTGTTCAGGACATCAAAATGAACAAATGAGACACATTTTCATAGTGGGGCCTATTATACATGTTCATTGCTGAAAATGACATGTTTGCTCCAGTATGGCGGCCACTTGGCGACGCCCCAGAGGTATGGCGTTTTGAGATCTTCGTTCTACAGTTCATTGTTAACAAAGATCACGAAACAACAGCGTGGGGCCTATGATCCATTTTCACAGTGAAAAAATTACACGTTTCGGTAAGTATGGCGGACCTTAAGTGACGCCATATTGGTATGGCATATTGACTTTGCGGACTTTGGCGACTTGCTTAACCACATAATATAAGAATCAAAGCAGGGCCTATGATCCAGCGGCACGGATATAGACAACACGTTTGAAAATTCACCCCTCCTAAAAGCTACACTTTAGGGGTGCCATACCGACAATTCAAAGTTGGGAATAACATTGTCTATCAGCCCCCAAAGCCTCGTCGTGGGGCCTATGATACATGCAAAAACCCTCTCGGCTCCCGGTCTAATAGCTCCACAGAAAGTAATCGAGAGGCGTTAGGTCGCACGATCTCGGCGGCCAGTTAACATCACCATTTCGCGATAGGATTCTTCCTCGCAATTCCGTCTGCAATAAGACTATGGTTTCTCGGGCGGTGTGACATGTCGCGCCATCCTGTTGAACCCACATATTGTAAGCTTCCATATCCCTTAAAGCTGGCCACAAAAATTCGTTCATCATGGCGCGGTAACGTTCACCATTGACGGTAACCGCTTGACCGTCTTCTTTTTCAAAAAAATATGGCCCGATTATGCCCCCATTCCACAAAGCGCACCAAACAGTCACACGTTGGGAGTCACACGTTGGGAGTACAAAGGCTTCTCTTGAATGCGTCTTGGATTTTCACTGCCCCAAATGCGATAGTTTTGTGTGTTTACATACCCTCTTAAATGAAAATGGGCTTCATCGCTAAACATTATCCTCTTGCAAAATTCATTATCAACAGCCTGCTTTTGGAGTATCCAATTAGCAAACGTACGTCGCTGCAAGTGGTTGGCTGGCTTTAATTCTTGAGTAAACTGTATCTTGTATAGGTGGAGAGACAAATCTTTTGTTAAAATTCGCCACGTTGTGGTTTTGCTGAGAGCAAAGTACTGCGCACGTCGTGGGACAGACATTTCTGGATCTACAGCCACACTTTCACGCACCACTGCAATGTTTTTCACAAAACGGCATGCACGTTCACGTACTGGAGATTTTATATCTTGGACAGATCCATCAGTTTCAAACTTACGCACAAAACTGCGAATGGTTTTTTTCTGTTTATGCGGTTATGGGGACCAAAGTAATCACGATTTCTGTGAAATTACAGACGACTCATTTTCATAATAAAGTTTCACAATGTAAGCACGCTGATCTACTATGTATCGCTGCATTTTACTACTTGTAATGACTCGTGAAATGTCAGATCAACTCACTGTCATCAAATCATGGCACCCTATTATAAATATAATCTTTCAACATCAGGTACCTCTTATTGAAAAACCCTTTATATATATATATATATATATATATATATATATATATATATATATATATATATATATATATATATATATATATATATATATATATATATATATATATATATATATATATATATATATATATATATATATATATATATATATATATATATATATATATATATATATATATATATATATCAGTAAATTTTTCAGAAAATTTGAGAAAGTCACTAATTTTGTGATGAAACGTCGACTTTTTAATGAGAGCAGTTGAACACTTGAATGACCTGTTATTGCTTCGAAAGACAAATAAGTAAAAATCCAACACAGATAAAAAAGTTTCATACACCTTATATTATATATAAAAATGGAGAACGCTAAAGGCCAACACCGTGTTCTACAGATCAAAGCCAATTTCAGCGCAAATTTTTTCATGGAAAAGGCTGTTACCTATGTGAAAGAATCATTAAAGTGTTTGTGAATTTTCTGCAACTTTGTAGAACGCGTTGCCAGGTAGCAGATGATGCGCACTCGCCATTTTGTATTACAAAATTATAAGCTAATTTTGAGAATTTTATCGTTCACACGTAACATATTATATTTTCGTAACTTCTGTCATTTGTTATATTGTCATTTTTTTCTTTCTGATACAAATTTTAGTTAGTAAGTAATCGACAGACTACACATTTGTTGTCCAAATTGTTAAAATAAACGAAACGTCGTGAATAGTTGATGCAAGTAACAGAAGTTCAGAGTCACTATGAATTCAGATATTTTTAAATCATCAGTAGTACCTAACGAAATCATTCAGGTCATATGGATGAAGTTTTTTCCTCTCTGTCAGTTTACCTATGGGGAAATCATTTCCATCAGGTTGAAGACCGAGTCCATAATGTTCGAAATGGTGGCCTAAGTCACAATTCTCCAAGCAGGAGTAGAATTTGTTCCGCAAAATGGATCAAAATAGGCTTCGTTATGCCGGATTCGTCATAAACGAACAAAAAATACATACTTCTTATGGAGCTACTAGTCATTAATCATATCGGTACCTCTGTTGACTCTTTATATATAGTTTGAATGTTTCAGGAGGATTGCAATCGTGGAAAGAAAAATAATTTCACTCTTTAGAATGTTTACAATCTTTCCACATTTATTTGGTTCTTCAGGATTGAAATATATTAAAACAACTATAGCTTGTAAAACAGTAGAAATGCAAAAAAATTTTAGTTATTCAATGATATAATCTTCTGTTATATCAGAAGAATGTGCAGATACAGATTAGCCTGTTTCAGCATTTCCAAACTGGGACAAAATTGGAGAATCTGGGACGTGTAAATTGTAGTTGGGAGGGATTAAAGTCCGTGTGATTCACAGTATTCTTTCTCTTATATTTAATTGGTTTCCCACACAGTTTTGAGAGTTTATAATTTTTCACAATAATTCTAGTAAGTAAAATCTCTCGTTTCTCATCATGAACAGTATTCAATCTGACTTTAACCTTCTATCAGGGGCGGCTAGTCAAAGGAGGCTAAGGAGGCTAAGCCTCCTCAATAATATTTCGTGTATCACTAATATATTATATTGAATAGTCAGCATTCAGCATATGCATATTAATCAAAATCATATTATTTTATGCAACTACCTTCCTTTCAACCTACATTATATAATATAATTTATTAATTAAGATAGAAGGTATTTACATTTACTGCATTTCATTCATTTCAAGACTTGTGGCAACGCTGCGGAAGGCTTAGAAAGGTATATTCTCAACGTTCATTATGCCTGCCACAGAAAAGCAAACAACTGTGCAAATACACCGATTGAATACTTCATTGCAATAGAAAAGCAAAACACATGTAAATGGCAACACGGATAGGAACCCAGTCTCATACAATGTCGACCAATCACAACTATAGAATTTCGCGTGACATCGAGTGAATTCGTTGGAAAGCATTAATTGAATCATAGTGTGATCGTAGTTACTAATGGCAGCGTGTTTACTTATATTGCTCGCGTATTGTTTTGAAATGAGTTTGGTTACTGAAGTTAATTTCAAATATTTCAATGGTGACTCAGTGGAATATTTGTTATCCCATAACTTTAGTGCACTAAGTTATGAGGATAAAGTTTTGATAAAAACATTGCGACCTACCCCTGAATTAAACAATTTGGTGCAGCGTAACAGACAACAAAACCGCGGTTTTAATACAAGAAATTATGGGAGACATCCTTGCCTAACCGGATCACAGGTAAAAAATAAATTATTCTGTTGGCAGTGTTTACTTTTTACTAGGAAAATGTCTCTGTTTGGGGCCGCTTAGGATTTGATTATTTAATTCTATAGTTGAAAGTGAGGAAAACCGATAAAGTAACTTTAAATACCGCACGCGGATTAATATCTTACTTACAAGATAAGGAATTTATATATTTTTTAAACATCTTTAAATTAATTTTTGAACAAACAGAAATAGTTTTTCAAATCTTACAGCACAAGTTTTCAGATGTAATTTACTCACGAAATCGGCTCAAGTTTCTTTTGGAAAAAATTTCAGAATTTCGTGCAGAAGTTTATTTCAAAAAAATATTTTCTGTATTTCAAACTACTGATGATACGACTCAATTTAGCCCAAAACGAAAGAAATTCAGTTACGCAGATATGGAGCTTCACTATAAGCAAATATTTTATGAAATTTTGGATACTATTAGGAGTCAAAGAGAAATAAGGTTCTCTGATTTGAAAGAACTGCATTTCTTCGACTTACTCAATAAAAATTTGTTAACCGGATTTTCGGCTAATTTTCCAGATAACCTTTTGGAAAATTTATGTCAAAAATACACTTTTTTTGATAAGGTGGCCATAAAAAGTGGACTGTGTGTTGTTTATAATGACAATGAAATTTTGGGGCAAAATGAAAATCATGTGAGGACTATTAAATACCTTTTTATAATGATTTGAATCAAGATTTACCCCAAGTTTATTAACTCTTATGTCTAATTGTTTCTATCCCGGTGACATCGGCTTCCGTAGAGCGCTCGTTCTCCACTCTTAAGAGAATTAAAACTTATCTACGAAATTCAATGAGCCAGGATCGTTTGAAAAATATTAGTTTGTTGTCTATTGAAAAGGAATTGGTAAAACTTTTGGCGAAAGACAAAAAATTTTATGAGGATATTATAGATCATTTTGCTAACGTTAAAGATCGCAGAATCCCGCTTCAAAAATATATAATAACTTTTTATTTGCTCTCACCAGCTGTTAACAAATTCGTTAAGTAGGTAGGTAGGTACCTATTTTGTGAAAGAAAAAAAAATTGATGAATAGATGAATTGATTGATTGGCTGAGAAGAGTTTTTGTGAATATTGTAAAAAGGAGTTGTAGGTCTCAAGGTAGACACTCGAAAGTGAAAACAAATTAATATCTAAGGGTGCTTCTTTTACTTTGATTTTCTTCAAATTATAATGCGGTTGACCTTGAAATCCTAAAAATTTTCGCCTATGGTGTATTTTTTAACACCTCTTGTAGCCTCCTCAAACCAAAACCTCACGAGCCGCCACTGCCTTCTATATATATATATATATATATATATATATATATATATATATATATATATATATATATATATATATATATATATATTTTTATTTCTTCAATTTGTTTCAGCAATAAACAATTTTTATTTGACTTCTATCAACGTCTCATCTAGAAATTCCAAACCTTTTGGAAACATCTGAAAGAGTAATATTTTTCAGATTTTTTTTGTTAAATGTACCTATTTGCTAATAAAACTGTTGTCAGATACACAGATACAGTTGATTTATTATATGAAAGACAGAAATCAAGCAAATAGTCATTATTTTTAGAAGTCAAATGTATTCTATGAAAATAATTCCAAATAAAAACTTGTGTGTTTTTTTTGCGTTTCAAATCCAAGCAATGGAAATATGTAGTGAAAGTGAGTCTGAAATTACTCCACATGAGATAAGTGAAACTGTCAGAGCGGTAACGTATGTATTATTGCCGATGAATTCAAGAGAGAGATACAATTTATTCTATAAATGAACAAGAGATTCTTGCATATGTAATGGAAAATCTAAATTGTAAAGCCATCAAGCCTCTGGGGCAATTGCTCTATGCTAAATTCCAAAATTAATATTAAAAATATTATAGAAATAAGCTATTATCTCAAATTTAAGTTATTGCTCTCCTTAGAAGAAAATCCATTGGCTATAAAACAAAAAAATCAAAAGTATTGAATAAAGAAGAAATAGATCTCTTTTTATCAGAAAATGGAGATGATATCTACCTAATAACAAAAGTAAGATATTCAAATCTAATTCCTCTTCTTCTTTGTGTTCAATTTCTCATTTTATTTCAGGTTGCATTGATAATTGGTTTGGCAGGAGTTTATCGTCGTAAAAAGCTTTGTAAAATGAATTTGCATGATATAGAAGCTAAGACAACCATGTTAGTAATCAAATTTCTAATTCTAAAATGAATATGGAAAGAACCTTTGTTTGGAGAAATTAATTCATACAGAAAATATTTGTCATTACGTCAAGCAAACACACCACATCGTAGATTATTTGTTTATTATGAAAACGGAAAATGCACTGTACAACCTATTGGTATTCATACTTTTGGAAAAATTGTTGAATTTTTTAAATTAAAATAATATGCCGGCACTTTTACGCTGGAGCTTAGCTACTTCACTAGCTGAAAGTGGTGGTAGTATAACCAAATTAAGAGACACGAAGGATAGACATCAACCGATGTAGCATAGGGATACGTAGACAATTCTTTAAAAAACAAAATTCTCATAGCTTCACATATTTTAAATGACCGTAACGAAATTAATATCTCGAAAACTAGTATAATCACTGATGCGTCCAATTCTAATTTCAACACTACTACTTCTGTTTATATCCCTAATAATATTATTAGTAGTAATTGTCATAATTGTGTAATTAACATTCACAAGTAATGTATTCATGAGAGTGATTGTTATATGTAATTATTGTTTATATAAAGTTCATACGTTACGAATATCCACCGATATTCTTTTTAACATACAAAACGGCTACAGCAAAAATATTGTACGTAACACAATCCAAAAGTGATTATACGGGACTGGCAGGATTCTAGGACTCATCTACGGTCATCCCGTGAAATATCACTTTCAGAACTTCTTACGTAAATTACTATTGTCATTAGGTGTACGTTGATTCAGAATCAACATGACATGTACATTTATTTCATAATACTTTGCCCAGGAACATCTTCCTTATGATACACGCCTTGTGGAGCAGAAGCTAAGTGAACGTCTGTGAAGCAGGCCTGCTGGGTTCGAATCCTGGTTTATGTATGGATGTTTATGTAGGCCTAAAGGGTTCAGTGGTTCTATTAATTAAATCAATAGTTCGGTAGTGTTCAGTTTAGAAGCCGATAAGCAGTTTGGAATTGGAGTTAAACTGTGGATTCAAAGAGTTCAAAAATCATTTTCCTTCTACCCCTATAGGAAGTATTCACTTTCCTCCCTCACATCAGGGAGGAAAGTCATGTTTCCCTTCCTAGGGAGTAAAAGTACTTTTCCTCCCTCTCGTTTTAAATATGTACGATTCCGTGGCTGACTGATTGTGACAGTAAACATAAATTCGTTATTTGTGTTGTATATAAAGTTTCGGAAAAGGTTTTTTTATGGTAGAAGGAAAAATCATATGCATTACACGGGAGTAAATTGCCTTTTCTCTCTTGGTTGTAACCTACATCCTATGAGAGGAAAAGTGGCACTTTCCTCCCTAATAGTAATGCAAATAGTTATCTTATCCTCTTCGAAAAGAAGATCCTTCACAACATGATAATCCACCAAATAAATAACCTTATACTAATTTGTTATCTAATCATTATAGTTAATTTACTTTCATCCTACTTGATGATGTGTAGTCCATCACGAAATTTCATTGTCCCTATGGAATTCAATTAATAATAATTATATTGCATTGAGTTACTGCTTCTAATTTAATGACTAATATAGTTCGTTTTCATTTGTATTATAATTGGCTCCTCTTTCAGGCGCAAAGAACAATATGTCAAAAGTGAAGGTCATTTTCTTGTGGTGTAGATATGAAAGCTACTTCCGAATTATCCTGGTAACCGAAATCATCAGTTGAACTTTCATTGAATTTGTATCTCGGTAGTAGAAGAAGTAATGATTTCCAATTAAAACTTCAACCTTGAAGATGCTATATTGCTTGACATTGTATCAAAATCAAATAAGTGTAATTGGATTAGAGATGACTGAACTATTTAATGCAGAAATACTGCCAAACAATAATTATTGTAGGTCTTTGCCAGGTATGATGATATAAAATTTATAATTTCAAATTATAAATCAGTATTCAATATTTTCCTTCCTACTTTGGGAATTTGCATTAATTACCCATTAATTTTCATAATTTCAATGTGCATCCGTATATATATATATATATATATATATATATATATATATATATATATATATATATATATATATATCAGGGGTGGCTATTCAGAGGCTAAGCCTCCTCCTCAATAATATTCCGTATATCACTAATATATTATATTGAATAGTCAGCATTCAGCATATTCATATTAATCAAAACCATATTATTTCATGCACCTACCTTCCTTTCAACCTACATTATCTAATGGTATTTACATTTACTGCATTTCATTCATTTTAAGATTTGTGGCAACGCTGCCGAGGCTTAGAAAGGTATATTTCCAACGTTCATTATTCCTGCCACAGAAAAGCAAACAACGGTGCGAATACTGTCAATGAATACTTCATTGCAATAGAAAAGCAAAACACATGGGAATGGCAACACCGATGGATCCTGAGTCTCAAACAATGTCGACCAATCACAACTATAGAATTTCGGGTAAAATCGAGTGAATTTGTAGAAAATTAATTTAATCGTAGTGTGATCGTAGTGACTAATGGCCGACAACAGCTTGTTTACTTATATTGCTCGCGTATTGTTTTAAAATGAGTTTGGTTACTGAAGTCAATTTCAAAAACTTCAATGGTGACTTAGTGGAATATTTGTTATCCCATAACTTTAGAGCACTAAGTTATGAGGATAAAATTTTGATAAAAACATTGCGACCTACCCCTGAATTAAACAATTTGGTGCAACGTAACATACAACAAAACCGCGGTTTTTAATACAAGGAATTATGAGAGACATCCTTGCCTAACCGGATCACAGGTAAAAAATAAATTATTTTGTTGGCAGTGTTTACTTTTTACTAGTGGAAATGTCTTTGTTTGGGGCCGCTTAGGATTTGAGGATTTAATTCTATACCTAGTTGAAAGTGAGGAATTTTTCACCGATAAAGTAACTTTGAATACAGCACGCGGATTAATATCTTACTTACAAGATAAGGAATTTATGTATTTTTTAAATATCTTTAAATTAATTTTTGAACAAACAGAAATAGTTTTTCAAATCTTACAGCACAAGTTTTCAGATGTAATTTACTCACAAAATCGGCTCAAGTTTCTTTTGGAAAAAATTTCAGAATTTCGTGCAGAAGTTTATTTTAAAAAACTATTTTCTGTATTTCAAACTACTGATGATACGACTCAATTTAGCCCAAAACGAAAGAAATTCAGTTAAGCAGATATGGAGCTTCACTATAAGCAAATATTTTATGAAATTTTGGATACTATTAGGGGTCAAATAGAAATAAGGTTCTCTGATTTGAAAGAACTGCATTTCTTCGACTTACTCAATAAAAATTTGTTTACCGGATTTTCGGCTAATTTTCCAGATAACCTTTTGGAAAATTTATGTCAAAAATAGATTTTTTGTGATAAGGTGGCCTTAAAAAGTGAACTGTGTGTTGTTTACAATGACAATGAAATTCTGGGGCAAAATGAAAATCATGTGAGGACTATTAAATACCTTTTTGATAATGATTTGAATCAAGATTTACCCCAAGTTTATAAACTCTTATGTATAATTGTTTCTATCCCGGTGACATCGGCTTCCGTAGAGCGCTCGTTTTCCACTCTTAAGAGAATTAAAACTTATTTACGAAATTCAATGAGCCAGGATCGTTTGAAAAATATTAGTTTGTTGTCTATCGAAAAGGAATTGGTAAAACTTTTGGTGAAAGACAAAAAATTTTATGAGGATATTATAGATCATTTTGCTAACGTTAAAGATCGCAGAACCCCGCTAACCTTCAAAAATATATAATAACTTTTTATTTGCTCTCACCAGCTGTTAACAAATTCGTTAAGTAGGTAGGTAGGTACCTATTTTCTGAAAGAAAAAAAAATTTTATGAATAGATGAATTGATTAATTGGCTGAGAAGAGTTCTTGTGAATATTGTAAATAGGAGTTGTAGGTCTCAAGGTAGACACTCGAAAGTGAAAACAAATTAATAGCTTAGGGTGCTTGTTTTACTTTGATTTTCTTTAAATTATAAGATGGTTGACCTTGAAATCCTTAAAATATTCGCCTATGGTGTATTTTTTAACACCTCTTGTAGCCTCCTTAAACCAAAACCTCACGAGCCGCCACTGATATATATATATATATATATATATATATATATATATATATATATATATATATATATATATATATACTTGTTTATTATTCATTTGTTAGAAAATTTAATTCCTGATAAAAATTAGTCCATTTCTAACTTTAGTTTGAGATATCAAGTTCTAAATTTCTGAACGATGTACAAAAATTAAAAATTTGGATCAAGAGAAATTACTCTTATTTTCGACAATATTAAAAAAGTTTAGTTAGAAAAGCTGTTTTTGACAACAATATTCAAATTTCATATCACAGCCACCTACGCAATAAAACAAAAACAATCCATTTGTTTATTATTCAAGCCGCATGAAGAATATGTACCTACTAGTATGTCATATACACCTTAGGCGTCTCCGTCATATTACTATAATAATATCTCAATGAGTTTTGAAAATGGTTTGAATTGTGACTAGATTTTTGGTGGAAATTTGATATTTCATTCTGTATGTATATCCATAGCAGTGGCATAGATAGGAGGGATCAAGGGGATCAATCCCCTCCCATGAGCCTACGTTTTTAAGTATACTTGAATTTTATTAAGATTAAGCACTAGCAGCTCTTTGATCACAATGTATGTGCAATTATATAAAAATCATCTAGATATGTTTTTGTGACGGCTGTGCAATTGAGTATTGTATAATGTCCGCGCTTCGAGCAGGCAGACCAATCAGGAGCCATGAAAAGGTCGCTCGCAATAATTATGGACACATCGAGAACATTTAAAGAAAATACTCATAATTTAAACATTATGATATATCAAGAAATTGAATCGTTTTTCTAATTTTGGGTTAAGTAACTAGTAGTTTAATCGGTCACTATGAGCAAAACACGTGTTTGAAAAAGTTCAAATGTCTCTAATGGACAATTTTTATTTCGAAAGGAAGAAGTCGAATAAAAACAAATTTTATTTTCCATTTCATTCATTTGAGCTTCGTATTCTTGGTTCTAGTGACCGATTAAACTTCCTGTTCAATTTCGAGTAGCTTAACTTCTACTCATAGAAGATTTTCAATCTATATTTAATATTTCGTATATTTTGTTAATGTAGAGTATCAAAATATGAGCTTCTCAAAAAATAGGACTAAATCTTGGCTTTGATTGTCAATTTATTTCCTCCGTAATATTTTGAAGTTAATAAAACTTTTCGAGTCAGTAAAAGTTTCCTGTGATGGTGTTTAATCAATTTCTGGACTTCTAGATTATGAATCTTGAAGGCAGATTCACTAATCATGAGAATATATTAGAAGGATTTTCGATACTTTTCAAGCATGATTTATACGAAATTGACAAAGCAGATAATAAATTCATCAAAAATTTTATCAAAAAATGCTTACTGCCACATCTGTTATTTTCGTTGACTTGAAAGTATGGAAGAAATATTTAATTCGTAGAGGCGATGTTAGGCCTAAAAAATCATTAAAAGAGCTGGATTATTGCCTAGAAATTTTTTTTTCCGAATATCAATATTAGCTACGTTGCCGGTATCGGCGTTTGAAGGGAAAAATCGGCCAAGGGCGAGTCGAACTCGCGCACGAAGAGTTCCGTACCATTGACTTTGCCTCCCCTTAAATATTGATTTTATTTTGATTTTATTATTTATTATTGAATTAAAATAGGTAAAAAATGGCGTTTTTTTGTATGGGAGCCCACTTAAATATTTATTTTATTTCAATTTTATTATTTATCATTAAAATAAAAATACAACTGAGTATTTTGCAAGGTAATTTGTGAATATTGATATTGAGCCAAAAAAGACAAAATAAACGCGTTTGTTGTATGGGAGCCCTCTTTGAATATTCCTTTTATTTCGCTTTTAGTATTTGTTGTTATAGCGGCAACAGAAATACATAATTTGTGAAAATTTCAACTGTCTTGCTATCGCGGTTCTTGAGATACAGCCTGGTGACAGACAGACGGAGGGACAGACAGCCAAGTCATATTAATAGGGTTCCGTTTTTACCCTTTTGGTACGAAACCCTAATAAAAACTATTAGGAGCACAATAAAAGAAGTGAGTTTGTAATGACCCTTCTGACTATATAAAATTAATTGCAAATTAAAAACTCATAGATTTTCTCATTTTTTGTTATTGAATGGTTTGGCTGCTCTGGCAATTCATCATGACATTGGAATCGCAGCTGACGAAGTCATAAATGAATTGTCAAAAAAACGCCGAAACCTCGATTTTCTGCTCTAATTTTTTCAAAAATTGTTTAAAAAATGTAAAAATCCAATTTAATGTGATTCAATTTTTTACTAATTTTTAATTAATTTTTTCCAATTCAATATATTTCAATTTTTTACAATTTAATTTACTTAATTTTTCTACTTATTTTGTACTATATGAAAAATTATTTTTATCAACAAAATTAGAACTCTAGTGGAAAAACTTGGAATTTCATACTTAGTCTTATCCCCCCATCGCAAGAAGCTATCTACGCCACTGGTCCATAGTAACTGTCAGTATGATTTGATGACAAAATATAATTGATTGAAATAATTATAGTCCTATGAGAGAGGCGCCTAAGATGTATATGACGTCCTGGTACTCTTTATGAGGCTGAAAACATACAAAAATGGATTATTTTTATTAGTGAGTTTGTGTGGCTTTGATTTCAAATCTAAATTTTGTTTTCAAATTCGAACAACTTTTCTAACTCAACTTTTTTAATAATGTCTAAAATAAGAGTAATGTACCCCTGATCCAAATTTCTATATATATATATATATATATATATATATATATATATATATATATATATATATATATATATATATATATATATATATATTATGAAGATCACGTGTATAGGAAATTTTTTTCGTTCAATTAACTTTCATTTGTTGCTCTGTGTTGCCTACGAACATTTATACTTATTAACTGAACTGAAGCTCATTCTTTAGGAAAAAATTACTTTTTGCATAAAGTTAATCAGTTATAATTTATAGATTATAAATTTCATGCACTTTTTGAATTTAAGAGAATAGCAGTTAATAAATAAACTTTTACATTAACTATTATGAACAATTGGAGAAAGGATCCAACCAACGAAGGTTTTTTCCACTTTCAGATAAACTGATCTGAAATAATATACTTTTTTTTATTGGCGACATTTTTCATTTCAATTATTTTTTGATAGGGAATACTGATCTTCAAGAAATTCCTGCAGTGTTCTAATAATTATATTCAATGTTTTAGAATTTTTCACACGAATCTAGATTTAAACCAGAAATTATATTTGATTCTCATTTCAAGGAACTTTTGACTAATTCTCTCACAATACTGTATTCTTGAATTTGCAAAAAACTGATCTGCATCTTCAGTGCCATCCTCGCGCCTTCGAAATCACTAGTCAAGACTTACATAATGCTATTACGATTATGAATTGTTTTTTCATTTCGAACAATAGCATCCACAAGGTTATTCGGAGGATCACATTTATAACAATCTCCTGAAGAATGCTTTGATTTAGTAGGTTAGTTATATTCACTGTAAGATTGAAAATAATTCGTTTACTTTGCAATTGATAATTTTTCAGTGTATTCATTTTTGGAAGCTACTTATAGAGATATTCTCCTGAATACGAGCTGAAATTTAAACTTTTTATATGAATGGTTCCTTTGCAATTCACGATATATGTATATGTACCTACATATATATATATATATATATATATATATATATATATATATATATATATATATATATATATATATATATATATATATATATATATATATATTGTTCAGAAAGATTTCCGCGGTCGGAAGTATTTGAAAAACTTTGTTCATTCCGTGAACCAAGTTTTTCATATATATATATATATATATATAATGAATAAAGTATAAACTTTAAAATAAAAACACTTGGCTTATGTTTCACAATATAAAAAATCTTTAGATACTGTACTTAGCAGTAATAAAAAGTCGACGTGTTTCGAGCTATGAACTCATTATCAAGACTGACTACAGGAGAGTATTGCATCGTAATTTATGAAACAGACAAAAGCAAAGGTGATACCTGAAAATCAATTTGTTCGTTTACAAGTACTTATATTAACGCTCCTGCGTATAAATTATGTCAGTATTTGAATAAGAAATTACCCACCTTAATTCAATTCAATCCGGCGTATAGCATTAAAAATTCTATTCAGTTAGTTAATCATCTTAAGAATATCAAAATTCCTTCAAATGCTAAATTAATTTCATTTGACGTTATCAACTTATTTCCTTCTACGCCAACTCAAGAAGTTAAAAATATTGTTAAGCGATATCTAGAGATGAACCCAAATTTAACAACTCAAGCAGTCAACGAAACAATGTCTGCCTTAAACTTATGTTTAAACAGAGTTATTTCAAATTTAATAATATAATATACAAACAAGAAGACGGATTGCCCATGGGATCACCGTTATCGCCTTTGTTGAGTGAAATTTTCATGAATAACTTAGAAGAAAAAATTTTCAATACTGATAATAATTTAATTACTAACGTTTTATTATGGAGACGTTATGTAGATGATATTTTTTGTATTTGGACCGGTACAGATAGGCAGTTAGATAATTTCCTTAAATATATAAATACTTTCTACAACTCGATTCAATTTACAAAAGAAGTAGAAAACGAGAACGGTACCTTGAATTTCTTAGACGTTCAGATTGCTAGGAATTTGAATTCTCTTATTTTCAACATTTATAGAAAACCAACCTTCACAGATACTTTAATTCACAGCGACAGTAACCAACACATTAAAATAAAACTCAGTGCTTTTCATTCGTTCATACATAGGTTGTTCACGATTCCATTATCGGAAACAAATTTTCAAACTGAAGTTAATACAATTAAATTATTAGCCATCAATAACGGTTACAATGAAAGTCTTATCGACAAGCTCATTAGGAAAAAACGAAGAAAGTATCTGTTGCATTCAATATACCCCACGCAAACTATTAATGAAGAACAAAAATACTTCCCAATAAATTATGTGCCTAATTTGAGTAGCAAAATTTGTAACAGACTATCGAAAAATAACGTTAAAACAATTTGTACAAATAAAAGAAACTTGAAGTCATTCTTGGTCAATAATAAAGAAAAATCTAACATCGGAGAAAACAGTGGTATTTACAAAATATTTTGCGACGAATGTCCTGCTTTCTATATTGGACAGACAGGAAGGAATATAAATATTCGTGTTGAAGAACATAAAAAGTCAATTTTACAAAACAAAAATACCACTGGCTTCTCTGAACATTGTATAAAATTCAATCACTTCCTGGATTTCAACAAAACCAAATTGTTACATTCAGGTAACAAGGGTAAACGTCTTGACCTTCTCGAAATTCTCGAAATAAGTTCCGCCCATAATAGTCAATTACCCCTTGTAAACGAACAAATTGATTTTCAGGTATCACCTTTGCTTTTGTCTGTTTTATAAATTACGATGCAATACTCTCCTGTAGTCAGTCTTGATAATGAGTTCATAGCTCGAAACATGTCGACTTTTTATTACTGCTAAGTACAGTATCTAAAGATTTTTTATATTGTGAAACATAAGCCAAGTGTTTTTATTTTAAAATTTATACTTTATTCTTTATGATGTTTCACCAAGTGATGTGCGAGAATTCAATCTCAGTTATATATATATATATATATATATATATATATATATATATATATATATATATATATATATATATATATATATATATTTATATATTATGGTTGCCAACTCTGGAAAGGACCAACCTGGGAGAATTTTAAGAAATCAACAAGGGGGGGGGTTGTAAGAAATTTTCAATCAATTCTAAATTTATATTTACTTTGCTTATGAGCAGTATCTAATATTCGACAGTGTTTTTCACCACAAAATCATAATCATTAAAGATCGAAGTATTGTTAGTGCGACGGTTGCGTATAATTTTAGAAAAACCGGAGAAACTATTGAAACCGGGGAGGTCGGGAGGATAACCATCATTACCGGAGTCTCCCGGGCAATTCGGCAACCCTAAATATATATAATATATATATATATATATATATATATATATATATATATATATATATATATATATATATATATATATATATATATATATATATATATATATATATATATATATATATATATATATATACCTATATATATATATATATATATATATATATATATATATATATATATATATATATATATACATATATATATATATATATATATATATATATATATATATATATATATATATATATATATATATATATATACCTATATATATATATATATATATATATATATATATATATATATATATATATATATATATTTATATATATGTCCGGAAAATAAATGAACAACGTATCGCTAAGGTATAGTGAAAGTCAATGCTGGATTTAGAGGTCTGTCTAAAGGAATGGAGGCCCGCTGGCCCAAAATTATTTTCCAAATAAAATGGACAATTTTTTCCAATAAATAACTTAATGTGCAACCAAGTATAGATTGGAGTGAAATAGATGGATGATTTCTGTTAATATTCAATATAATCATGTTTGTATAAAGTACTATAGTTAAAGGTAAAAAGCGAAAAAAAACAAAGGAAAAGTTGTTCACCCCAGATGCCCTTTATTAAATCCCGCCCTGATGATAGTGAGAATTTTGTTAAAATTCATATAAGTGTGGACATCGCATTTCCTAGAAGAGTTGATAACAATCCACCGTTCAGTTAATATCAGTTGGTAGTCAAATTCCATTGTTTACGTCTGTCATATTTAATAAAAGTTTTTGGTTATATACCTAAAAACGAAAAAATTTTGGATATGAATAGAACCGCTTAGATCGACCTTTTTTAACGTCAGAAGTATATATATATATATATATATATATATATATATATATATATATATATATATATATATATATATATATATATATATATATATATATATATATATATATATATATATTGTCTTGACAGAAACGTTCACGATATCAGATCTGGATCCTTTTAAAATCAGAGGATACACTTGTTTATACAACAATGGAACTTATAACAGGAATGACGGTGTTATTATATATATTCGAGATGATCTACAGTACAGTCAAAAAATAGTATTTATTGGAGGGATAAAAGTTTTTAGAATTAGATATAGAAATCGCAGAAAAAAAACAATCAAAGTAACAGGAATTTATCGTTCACCACAAGTGTGCCAGAAAAATTTTAATAGAGATTTATTGGAAATACATTGAAAAAACACAAAATACAATTACCATGTTGTTGTGGGTGACATGAACATTAACCTATTGTCAAACAGTGAACTTGTTGAAGAGTATAAAAATTTATTCAGTTCTTTCGGATATAGTTCTTACATTAATGAAGTAACCAGACCTTCAAGTAGTAGTTGTTTAGACCATTTCTTTCTTAGACGCCGAAGTCCCACTGAAGATAAAAATAATTCTTTCATTCTTCGTTCAGATATAACCGATCACTATGCAATAATATTATGTCTAGATATTGAAAAAATGCAGATGGAAAAAGCTCACAGATACAAAAGTTATGTTGATTATAGAAGAATGAAAAATGACCTTAGGAAAATAAATTGGGGAGATATGATTAAGGGAAAAAAATGTAAATTCTTTTGCCGAAGCTTTTATTGGTTCAATAGCTCATTATACGGAAGAAAACACAACACGCATAAAATTAACATATAGAAAATATGGGAAAAATGACTGGATTACGCCGGCCTTCTGAAGGCTATAAATAAAAAAAATAACCTATACAAAAATATAATTAAAGACCCTTTCAACATGAGGTTGAGGCAGCAATATGCAAAGTACCGAAACGTGTTGCAAAAGTTGATAAAAGCTGCAAAGAAAAATCACATAAACAAATTTGTCACAACGAATACTTCGAAGGTAAGATCTCTCTGGTCTTATGTTGATGATCTCTGTGGAAGATCTAGGCCTGAAACAAAGATAGATTCGGTTAAAACTACTGATGGACAAGTAGTAACATCGAAAAGAGAAATGGTGGAGGAATTCGGGAGATATTTTTGTGAGATAGGAAAGCGACTGGCAGACAATATAGATGAAGTTTCAGAAAAGGAAGAAGGAGAACGTCATTGCGACAAAACATTTTTTCTGTTTCCCACTTCTGTAAATGAAGTGAGAGAAATGATAGGAAAACTGAAAAACGGTGGAGCTCCGGGAAATGACGGTATCAGGACTGAACTCTAAATAAATATCCAAGATAAAATAGTAGAACCTATTATGTTTGCTGGCCAATCGATGTTTTGAGACTGCTGAATTTCCGAACATCTTCAAAGTGGGCGTCATCAAACCTCTGTTCAAATCGGGAGATAAAACCACTTTATCGAATTATAGGCCGATTTGCTTAACAACTAATCTGTCTAAAATAATAGAGAAATTAATAAAAGTCCGAATTGTTAACTTTCTGAACAAAAATAATATTTTATCTGAAAATCAGTATGGTTTCAGGACGGGCAAATCTACAGAGGATGCACTAAAAAAACTAGAGGAGAGCAGATACGGATGGATGAACGGAAGCAAGGTGGGTCTGTGCGTATTTATAGACCTTGCGAAGGCCTTCGACACCGTATCGCATAAAAAACTATTACGAAAACTTTACCTCAATGGCTTTCGGGGTAAAACATACAAACTGATGAAAAACTACTTATCAGATAGGACCCAATTTGTGAAAATAGAGGAGCATTCAAGCGAAGATAGAACTGTTGAATATGGGGTACCACAGGGTACAGTATTGGGACCTGTTCTATTCAATATATATGTGAACAGCCTGTTGTTAATGGAAAAAAAAGGGTACGATTATCAGTTTTGCAGATGACACTGTAATAATGTACGAGAGTAGTACTTGGGGAATGCTAAAACTAGAAGCAGAGAGAGATCTTTATAGTTTAAAGCAGTGGTTCGGAGAGAATAAACTCACAATAAATTTACTGAAAACCAAATATTTACCGTTTGCCGCTTACGAATCAGGACTTCCACATATGGGCAACCTAGAAGTTGATAGCGAAACATCAATCCCTGAAGCCGAGCACATAAAATATCTAGGCATTACAATTGATCGACACCTGAAGTGGGATAAACATATAGATAATTTAGTGACCAAACTGAGGTTTTTACTCACCAAATTCAAAATCCTCAGAGAATACTTAGATCCCACAAGCTTGAATATGATTTACTCAGCACTATGTCAGTCCCAAATAAGATATGGTATAATCGGTTGGGGCGGAGCATATAGTTGTCATATGAGGCGGGTTGAGGTAATCCAAAAATGGTTGCTCCGTGTGATCTACGGAAAACCTCTCCTGTTTCCGTCAGATGATTTATTTGCTGTTTCCAAAGTTATGAATTCCCAACAACTATTTGTGCTGCAGATATTACTTGGCGTGAGCACACGGAAAATTCAACTCAGAAAAGCTGAATATGAATATGAAACGCGTAACAAGATGAGTAAATACCTCACACCTAGAGCAGAAAAACGCATTGGCCAGAGAAAGCTTCATCTATCTGGCCCCACGTATATATGCCGCAGTGCCTAAAGACCTGAGGAATATAGTTAATCTGAATGTGAAGAGAAGAAAAAACTAAAAAGTTGGGTGATTGAAAAGGGAAGGAGATATTTCAATTCAATAATAAATCCCTAATGATACCATCCTCAAAAGATTTTGAACTTTTTTTGTGTTTACATGTTATTTTGCTTTGTGTCCCAAGAATTTATAAATTAATTTGAATACCGGCTACTGTATTATATTTTGTTTAGTTTAAAATCACGTACAGGCTCACGCCTCTGTGATTACTGTTTATACCTGTAACTTCACAGAATAAACCATATTATTATTATTATTATATATAATTATATTTATATATATATATATATATATATATATATATATATATATATATATATATATATATATATATGGGGAACTGCCCCAACGATTTCGATTTCGGACAACCAAGTAACGTGCTTTCGAAAATCTGATGAAAATGACAAAATTATTGCAAGTTATTAATGTTCTTGGGATATAATAGCTGAAAATATCCAAGTTCACCTTAACCTCAGTATTACTAGAATTATGTCGAATTCTTCAAGAATTTGAAGAAAGATACAACATATATGAACACATGTTCCTCGTTAATCTTGTTTCAAAAGATGAGCAAAACAAATGTAGGGTTTTGAATAATTGAAAGTAAAATCTGCTCATAACTTTTGTATCCATAAAAAACCAGTTGCTATGTAGGTATAATTCAAAGAGAAAGGTTAGTTGTAACAATGAATAATTTCGTTTGTTTTGAAGATTATGTGTTGGAGTATCATAATTACTCAAATTAACAATTAAGTACCGCCAGAGAAAATGGAAGTTAACCTTTGGCAATTAAGTTTGAATATGTAATATTCCATTTAACTAATAACGTGACTTTGAGATGATATTTCACTAAAACTCATATTCAAGGGTGAAGTAAATCACCTCCATAGATTGTAGTCAAACAAATCTTTCGTTTCATCACCACTAACATCAATTTCATTACGTTATATAAAAATCCGAAATGTGAAGGTCCCAATTGTAGCATGACCACGACTCATCTAAGTCGACTGTAAGACCAAAACAAATTCGCCAAGAGACACGGAAGTATTTCAATTGATGTGAAACTCATAATATTAAGTGAAGTATAAGTGATCATTATGAATGGACAACTAAGATGATAAACATATTAAAACAACGATTAAATAACAATTTACACTTATAAATTCTGAATTGAGTGGTTGATTTTGATCGATTAAATTGCATAATATGAATCCTACTTTTGATTAACAAAGCTCCGTTTATATTCTTCAATTCTGAAAATTCTGAAAGCTTCTAAAAGTTCTACCAGTGGCGGCTGCTGAGGGAGGACTCTGGAACTCCGTCCCCCCCAAGAATAAAATTCTAGAAATAATCATATTTTTTAAATTTTTACACATAAGGGGCCATCCACAAATTACGTCACACGTTAGGGGGGTGGGATGGGGTCGACGAAGAGTGATATTGTGTGACAAGGGGGTGGGAGGGTCCTTAATTTCGTGACGTCACATTTCAAAATCTATGCGACTTGGTACGCAATTCTTGTGCGTGAATCTCAATATTTATTAAAAATAGTAAAATGCAAGGTTGTGACATGTTGTGGTGTGCGACCACCCAGTCTTTGGCGACTATTGTGAGAGGGATTCTTGTCCCACCTGTTTCAATTAGTCAGACGTAACCTTAGAAAAAGATGACTCCGAAGGTAAATTCGCTCCACTACTACTTCAGTTAGCTTTAGATCTCCGAACTTCATCACATTTGAAGCAAGTTGGCCGTATGATAGCTATTGCCCTAGTGTCGAAGCATACTAGTTTAAGCGATCATGTGGCATCTGTGGTAGGTATACATTTTGGATCATACAAGGCAACTAATCAACACAAGCAATTACATAAGAGGCAACAAGAAGTTTTACCTATCGCGTAGTTTCGTCCTCAAAGAATTGCTGCTAGACGTGCCAGAGAATTACTTTGTGTGAATGATGACAATGATGCTGTATGGTTGGATGAAAAAGATGTTGACACAACTAATGTTCCTGATATTAACAACCCAAACGAGAACGAAGTGTCTGCTATGCCAGTTATAAATAATTTAAAGTGGTGGGTTCAAAGTCCATGGACTCAAGATTATTAAGTTTGTATCTTCAATTAATATAGTTCTAGTAGAATTTTTTGTTTCATAAATTTCTTTAATTAATATAATTAATCGTTTTTCGTTTTGTTAATTGTTTGATTTAATGTTAATTTTATTGAAAAATAATTATAATGGAATTAAAACTGATTTCGAAACCCCTGTTTTTATTCAATAATTTCTAAATGAAAATTTGCAACATGTGACGTCGCACTTGGGAGGGGGGAGTCTCACAAATGTGACCAGCTGTGACAAGGACGGGGGAAGGGGCAAAAAATCATGAAATTCGTGTGACGTAATTTATGGATGACCCCTAAATATATAATCACATATAATTTTGAATTGGTTACTATAAAAATTAAACAATATTTTAAAAATCTAAACAAATCCATACGCTCCACCGTAATTTACAAAACTATACCAATATTTCAATACAACTGCAACCAAGATTACATTTCTTCGATGAGCGCGAACGTTTGATTCAGAGTTCACATATCCCCCAATAACGGCAAGGCGAGATGACGTAATCCGTGGTCGGCGGAGAGCACTGGTACGGACTCAACGTGTCTGAGCCCTCATGTTCGTAGATTACCTGCTGGCGGATGGTTGTGCGAGTTGTGTTGTTTCTAGGGTTCAGTACCCAAAGGGTTAAAACGTAACCCTATTACTAAGACTTCGCTGTCCGTCCGTCCGTCCGTCTGTCTGTCACCAGGCTGTATCTCAAAAATCGCGATAGCTAGATAGTTGAAATTTTCACAAATTATACCTATATTTCTGTTGCCGCTATAACAACAATACTAAAAATAAAATAAATATTTAAGGGGGGCGACTTTTTTGCCCTATTTTGCTCGATATCAATAATGGCAACAGGAGGCAATTGAAATATTCACAAAATACTCAGTTGTATTTTTACTTCAATAATAAATAATAATACTAAAATAAAATAAATATTTAAGGGGGCTCCATGGTACGGAACCCTTCGTGCGCGAGTCCGACTAGAACTTGGCCGGTTTATTTTCCAAAGAGGAGAACGTTTTGGATTTTAAGATCATTTTTCTCGGGCAAACCTATTTTTGAGAGAAAAATATACAGGATATCGAAAATCATTACAATTAAATGATAGAACAATTTTACAAAGCATTTTCATCATTTATCGATAAAGAAATTTTAAGCGGAATTAAACATATTTTATTTTCAAACGTACAATAATAACGTCATTTCTCGATTGACAGGATCATCGAAAAGTTCTATTTCTCCGCCAAGGAGGAGAAGTGTTGCAACACTTTTCCGGCCGGCGGCAGGAAAAGTGTTACTATGCAACCACTTTCAACTACTTATCACCAGGTTGCGAATTATAACTGTCAATTATTTTACTTACAGATTTTTATGAATTTCAAAACGTTTGAAAATAAAATAACATATTTCATTCGTAGTAGAAGCGACTTTTCATGGCTCACTGCGTTCGGCGGGTAAGCTCAAGCTCGCCATGAAATGTGACACTTCTCCTCCTAATGAAATAATACACTTTTATTCTCGATCAGATATAATAGACAATTCAGACATTTCGGACTGCTTAAAAATATTACATAGTTTAGATACTGCTTTTAAAGAAATTACTAAAACTTTGCGAATATTAGTTCTTCCAAGTTAAAACTTATTAAATGTTTTCTAAGAAATATTATGTGTGAAGATCGTCTTAGTGCTTTGTCCATGTTATCAATTGAAAGTGCTATGTTTCAAGTTCAAACAATTCCTGATTCCAACCAAAAGGTTATAGAGAAAATCATCGCGGACAAAGAAAGAAGAATGTATTTTAGCTTAAAAAAAATAAGTAGGTGAGTAGAACGGTATATTAAGAAAATAAGAAGAATAGATACATTTATAAATCTTTTAAAGATATTCTAATGGCTAAACATTTACCCTTAAACCAAAAACAGATACATCCAAATATTATTTTTGCGCCCCTCCACCCCCTTAAGTCAAACTCACGAGCCGCCACTGAGTTCAACCAATATAAAACCTAATGCAACTACCACATTTAATTTTTTTTGTTCCTAAGTTATCTCCGGTACGGTAAGAAAAGTTTTTTCATAAATTTCTGCTGTAAGTTATCTGTTATATTTGATATTATCCATGATACGGGGGTATGTCTGATCGCCATCTTATCTTAAATATAATCTATCATTTTGGGGTTTCAACTACTATTTACAGCAATTTGCATTATATTGAAATTAATGTTTCAAAGTGGAATATTTACTAAATGAAGAACCACACTATTGAAAGCTGCCATTTTGTGTTGAAATGGACGTACGGAAGTACTGTGTATGACGTCATCAGTGTGTGATGGTTTTTGGAAAATTCAAAAGCTATGTTTGTTATTTAATTTCGTTATTTTTGGATCCAAATACTTGATTGAGTTACCCTTTTCCATTGTTAGAAAATTTGATAGTCGGGTGTAAACAGTTAATGATAAAACAAATAATATCATCCACATATCTGAATCAATAAATGAATTGTCGACTAATAGGGTGAATATGACTTAATTGTTCCGAATTATCCATGTATACTTACTTCAGCCAAAAAAAGGCTATGAGGATTTCCCATACCTAATTAAAATGATAAATGTACATAATATGTCTAAGACTCTATGATAATATATACAGCGTTTGTCAGTTTCCTTCATTATAATGATGTACATTAACCACAGTGGCAGTGAGCAATCATTCTTCACTACTTTGTGATTACTACTCTTCCAATGAGTTGAGCACTGATATAATGATCGCAATTTTCACCTATTTTATTAGTAGGCTGCGTCTGTTATCTAAAAGCCGCACAAATTACTAAAATTGTAACGTCAAATTTCAACTGAAATAGTAATTTTTCTACGAATGTCAATAAAAACCATCATTCTATGTTCAGAAGTAATTGCGGAACATAGTGCATTGTTTCATACCCATTTTCATTGTGTTTATCACCATGGTGAGTGAACTACAAAGTTCACATTGTGCACGGGTATTTTTACAAAGATGGCGTTAACCGGCGCCGCGTGTTTTTTTTAAAAGGAAAAATATTACTTATCCCATTTTATGTAACAGTAACAGAAAAAGTATAGTGTAAAACTCGCTTGGAATTTCCTACTCGTATGATTTGCGGCACTCACCTGCGGCTCGTGCAGCAAACGTCATACTCATAGGAAATGCATGTCATTCCATGCTCGTTGTACATACAATGTACAACGTACGCATGAGTAGTCTAGTCAACAAGTGCTTTTTTGTTCAACTTTTTTCAACAGTCTCGGAAAAATATGAACAAGGCATCATTCGATTCGCAATAGAATGAAGATGTTTTTTTAATAAAATATAGTTCCGCTCGCGAAAATTGTAAAAGTTATAAACAATTTACTGAGATGAACAAAACTAAATTTGAATTTACTACGTTTATTATTACAAAATATTTTGAAAAATTTAACACTGCGATTGCAATTTCGGTCACTAGACCATCATCGGGCAGATTGAGTTAAGAACTGAATACAGAAATAATGACTTGCGCCTACGGGTGGGAAAGAATTATTGCATGTATTCCGTCGGATTCAAATCATCCTCTTTCCCATAAACATTCAGCTTTTAATTCAATGATCCACAGAGCGTTTTCAATTCCATTATCCGTAACAAATTTAGCAAAAGAAATTTCGACTATAAAAATAATTGCCTCAAATAATGGTTTTCATACAAGTTTGATAGATAAAATGATAAACAAGAAACGTAGTCAACTAGCGTACAACAGCATATATCCTCAATTAAAAGTAAAAAAATCGGAAAAATTCACATCTTTAACATATTTTGGTCCTCTAACAGAAAAAGTTGCTAATGTCATACCTAAATGTAATATTAAAATTGCTTTCAAACCTAAGACAAAACTCTCAGGATTTTTATTCAATGCCAAAGATATCAGTTCAAAATTTGAAAGTTCAGGAGTTTATAAGTTGATTTGTCCTGTATGTAAAGGAGTATATATAGGTCAGACTGGTCGATCGTTCAAGACAAGATTTAAAGAACACCAACAATCTTTTTTGAAAAATAAAACGGATTCAACGTTTTCAAATCATTGCCGTGAAAACCACCACTCATTTCCACAAATAGATAATTTTAAAATCATGCACAAATTACCGAAAGGAACCAAACTTACTTATTTAGAATCATTAGAAATTTTTAAACTCAATCATAATGCAAAAGATACCTTGCTGAACGACCAGATTGATCTGATATATTCTCCTATATTTAGTGTATTCAAACAATAACGACCTTTCTAAGAACATTGTATTGTACCAATTTGGGTAATTCACTCGATTAGCCCTTCTTGAAATATGTTCCTCTTGTCTATTTAAGTACCTGCAATAATTCTTTCCCACCCACCACATTATTTCTGTATTCAGTTCTTAACTCAATCTGCCCGATGATGGTCTAGTGACCGAAATTGCAATCGCAGTGTTAAATTTTTCAAAATATTTTGTGATAATAAACGTAGTAAATTCAAATTTAGTTTTGTTCATCATGTTAAATTATCACATAGTAACGACGGATTCCATCAACTATTTAATTTACTGAGAGATAAAAAGAGAGCTAGATTTTCTGCGAATAACTCAGAAACCAATTGAGATTCTTTATATCTTAAAAACTATTCGGAAAGAAGAAGAAATTTCCTATAATAAAAGTTTGACTCCCGAAACTGTAGGATCGATATTCATAATTTTCTCAGGGCAATGAAAATACGACCGAAAACTGGCTTGCGCAAGTCAAGCCCATTTTGGACCCTTCAACAATAAAATTTATATAACCATATTAAATACAAAAATTTATGTACAAAAAAAAAAAATTAAGGCGCTTACTAGATAGGTAAATACACAATTATTCGGTGGCTAAAGCTTTTTAACACGATTTTTTAATTAGTTATGCAATTGTTAATAATTAATTTTTTTGGACTTTAACATGAAAATTTTAAGTGTTATAACTTTTCAACTATAGGTCTGAGATTTTTTTGCAGCTCTTTTTGAAAGGCTTTAGAAGAGATTCCCGTTGAAAAAATTCAAAAAGTTGAATTTGTCAATTTTTTATCAACAATTTACGTAATTGCAAAATAAATAAAAAAAAATTTATAATTTTAAAGAAGTTTTTTGTAAACGGAAGCAGCATGTTTTTTTAAATTTTCATCTCCTATTGTATGAAAAATTGTTATAAACAAATGCGTTGTTCATAGGAGAATCGAAAAACAAATTTTATGTTTAATTAACTTTTTTTATTTTGTAGCTACGTAAATTATCAATAAAACACTGAAAAACAAAATTTTTCAAATTTTTTCAACGGAGATCTATTCAGAAGCCTTTCAAAACTAGCTCCTAGAAAGAAAAACAATCTCAGATTCACAGTTCAACAGTTATCACACTTGCAATTTTCTTGTTCAAGCAGCAAAAAATTATTCATTAACTATTGTATAACTAATTGAAAAATCTCGATAAAAATTTTTTGCCACCGAACTAATGTTCATTCAACTATCCACTTAGTGCCTGAATTTTTTTATTTCTCAATTTCCGTATTTGATATGGTTAAATGTTTATTGTTTAAGTGTCCTATAAGGGCGTGTTTTGCGCCAGCCATATTAGCCGTTTTCGGCCGTATTTTTACCCCTCTGAGAAAATTATAATTATTGATCCTTCATTGATTTTTTTAAGCCTTTTTGTGAACACCACTTGGAGAACTGCATCTCTTCGACATTATATCGCAATCGGGATTTTGACGACAGTAAGTCCATTTTTGCCTGCTGTGTCTCCAGAAGGATATATCCTAGTAATTCTACCCAATCATCGATTTCGTTAGGTTTTTGTATAAAAAAAAGCGTCGGTGTCTTCGGCTTGCCGTTCTCAATCAATTCTCTGTAGTTGTAACATAGAGAAAAATCAAAATCTCAAACTTAAGATTACTTGATCAAATGCACTAGGTTGTATTCTTAATATAGGTATAAATAGTAGTTAAATACTACCAAATGATTATTTTTTTTTCATGTATAATTCATTCAGTTATCTTGTAACGCTCTGTGTAATAAACGTCTATGCTATTACATCAAAATTACCAATATTATGTGGCGGTTGAAATCTTCATTGAATTTATTGTCCGAAAAAAAAAGAAAATTATTTGTGACGGCGTATCAATCTATTTTAAATTGGACTAAAAAAAAAACATGAAATCGTTTTCAGAATTGTTTATGTTGGTGCATTTCACAGAACTATATACACGCCAAATATAATTCCTCGTAACTATGGTGCTTAAAAGTACTATAAATATATTTCAATGAATAAATATAGAAAATCATAAGAAACTACGAGCTTTATTGAAGCAAAATAGTGAAGTTTTTCAACCTTAAAAAGCTAATACTTGCTGAGTAGAAAACATTAATTTTTTTTAACAAGAACACCAACTGAAAATCAGCTTGCAAGAAAGATAAGGTACTGATATACTCCATATTTAAGAATTATGAATCAAGTTTTTTGAGATTGCACTAATAATAGGAACAATGGGTGCTTGTTGATCTATTGAAAAGTATCGCATGAAGGAAAGGGATTTATTAGACCTTGTATAAGTTTTTCAAGACGGAAATATGTCGAAAATTTACATATACGAATCTTTTTTATAGAATATGTGAAAATTATATTCATAATCGTCCAACTCATATCATTAGTGATTTGTTATTTCTAATTATCTGAACTTTAAACACACTGGCTATAGAATTGGTAATAATAAATTTACCGAAAAAGAAAAAAAGGTGGCCAAATTTTAAAAAAAATTGGACATAGTTATCGCAGTCCTTTTGCATCTCTTAGGTAGTTGTTGATTCAGGCAGTGACATCTTTGAAACGCAAGAGGAGTTGGAAATCGTTAGCAGTGGTTGAGGGCTACATAGCACCCTATATCTATAAGAAACAAAATGGATATAGGTAAAAAAATATCAAGCTCGATGCAAACAGATAATTTTAATCCACATAAAAGCAATCGAAACATTTCTAGAAATAATTAGAATAATTATTTATATGTAATTCCATTCCTCCAATAGACCTTAGAAATAGCACAAACATACCTATTAACCTAAAAAATTAATATTAAATTATGATTAAATATAAGTTTATGTTGATAATATTCTTCATATTATAAATAATGAAAATAATATTTGAACATATTTGCCTCAATAACACTATTTTCATAAATACATTCCACAGTCGTGGATCAAGGATAGAATTCTACTAGCATATAATTATTATTCACACGGGTGATTTACGACACTCGCCTACAACTCGTAAACTTCACCCTTGTGAATCATAACTATCATTATATGCTCGTTAAATGAAATACTATCATTTTATTATTTTACTTTTTATTGATTTAATATTCGATTGGTTTATTATTACACAAATAATGAAATAATGTCAAAGTCAGTTAAATACCCAACGGCGTCATAGCCCAGGCGCCGCGTATTTTTTTTCTGCAATCTTCTACAGAATTGATTTGACTTTTGGAATACGTTCAGGGGTATCTTCTGAATATAAATCCACGTTGGGATCATGTGGGGGTGTTCGCGTCAGCCGCCATCTTGGAAAACACGTTCCATTAAATATCTCGTGAACCGTACATCATACGGCAAAAATATAAATTCATTTTCGTAGATAATGATATTCTCTTCAATTTTTATTCATAACTTCTTTCTGTACAATGCATAGAATTTTATTTATGGCGCACTAAACTTTTTTAAATTTGTTTATTGCTAAATATATAGTTAACGACTGATGATACATGAAAAATAGTAATAGAAAATTTGTAGAGCTTGAAATTTACTATAAATTTTATTTGAAACTTTTTTCCGTGAAATGTATACTTTAAGAGATATAGTTTGATAAAACTTGCACCTCGTAAATTATACTTGGAAATGTTGCTCGTTACTACGAGCGAAACACCATAAAATGACATAAGGTGTACAGAAATTATTAATTATACTATTATTAATAATTATTATTTTATTTCATATTATATTATTTATAATATGAATTTATTTATTAATTTTTTTCATGGTAAGGGAGTGACGGACTCCTAAATCCGTGATTAGATTGATTGAGTTGAATAATAAAAATAATAATAATAATAATAATAATAATGAGAAGGAAAAACTGGAGAAGGGGATAACAAAGTTAAATTGATGCAAATTATTATTTTGAAAAAAAAACGGAGTAAAACATTTATTTTTATAAAAAAAGTAGCACGTTATTTTATGACGGAAGTCTCATTTGTTTCGAAGACTCATCGCCTTGCAGATCTTCGTCTTCTGCCTCCGTTATAATAAGTGTAAGAGATGGATCAATTTCGTCTTCGATGGCATCCACTGCATATTGTAGCATGTTGGTCCACTACAATAAGAACAAATAATTGAACATTTTAAGCCAGCTTTTCGGCATCCACAGGCAGCTCAGCAATTTTTAGCGCATTGGCAAGAAATTATTTTTAGTAAACTTGACAGTGTGGGAGACATAGTAGTTCGAACAGGTTCAAGTCCGATTGAAGTCCGCTTGCAACCCCATTTTCCCGGTTCATGGTAAAATCCAAACCCCCGCATGACGCCAACGTGGATTTATATTCAGAAGACACCCCTGAACATATTCCAGAAGTCAAATCAATTATGTAGAAGGTTGCATTAGGAAATATGTTTTTTTGCTCTGGCGCTTGGCCTATTATTTTAGAAAAATAACGCACTTGGGCCTAGGAAACTTATTTTGTTTAAACATATACAGCACATAAAAATAATTTCGCGATTTACGCATAAAAATTACCGAAGTGGAAGGAAATACCAATCTTCCCCAAGATATTTTAGTGAAAGCTGCTAAAGCTGTTGTGCCAGAAAAAACTACGCAGATAATTTTTCCCAATTTGCTAATGCAGATAAATCATCTTTTCGTTGCTTCTTAATTTCTTATAAACTATAAGTTCTCTACGTAGCATTAAGAACTTTGTCCAAAAGGAATTTGGTGAGTATGACTCTGACTATAATCTTGAAAATAAGCCATTAAAATGGTTACGTCGACAAGGTATACGCAGTGTTTGGTCAGCAAGGCCTCAAATGGAGATTTTCTTTCTCCTAATACGCATAGTTTTTTCTGGCATAAGCGAATCAACAGCTTTAGCAGCTTTATGATTTATATTTCCTTCTATAAAATCATTTTATTTTTCACTTGTATATTATTGATTTTACCTTAGATACGGTTGCTATAGAAACATTCATTATGCCCTAGGGCGTAATGAGTAGGCATAGTGGATCATGATGCCCGCTAATTGTACGAGGAGAAATTAAGCAACTTCCATTGATGAAATATTTCATAATCCTTGCCGTATACGACTCTGGATTTCTCCGGCGATGAATTATTCGCAGCTTTGGCTGCATTTTCTATGATATTCTTGGGTCAATTCATTTTCATCTCCATTATTTCTATAAGACTACACAAAGAAACATTCACTGAATATAATGATGACAAATATATTCAACAAACGTCAAAATATCAACAAATGACATGCCCACTATGAGAAGAAAAATGGAAAGAAAATTCTAGGACCAATGAACCGATTTTAAAATCGATTTTTTATTATAATAAAATAATTTTTTCGTGAAAAATAAAATCTTGTATGCACCACGAGCGTTACTAAATCCTAACGGCCATCGGGCTACCGAATGTTACCCTCTGGGCGTTAGGATCTATATAACGCACTTGGTACAAAAATAACTATTATTTTTCACTTGTATATTATTTGTTGATTTTACCTCAGATACGGTTGCTATAAATACACTCATTATAACCTAGGGCGTTATGAGCGGGCATAATGGATCATAACGCCCGCTAATTGTACGAGGAGAAATGAAGCAACTTCCATTGATTAAATACTTCATAATCCTTGTCGTATACGACTCTGAATTTCTCCGGCAATGAATTATTCGCAGCTTTGGCTCCATTTTCTATGATATTCTTGGGTAAATTCATATTCATTTCCATTATTTCTATAAGACTCCACAAAGAAAGCAGCAATGACATTCACTAAATATGATGACAAAAATATTCACAAACGTCAAAATATCAACAAATTACATGCCTTCTATGAGAAGGAAATAAAAAGTATAGGAGCAATGAACTGATTTTAAAATCGATTTTTCATTATAATAAAATAATTCTCTCGTGAAAAATAAAATCCTGTATGCACCACGTGCGTTACTAGGTCCTAACGCCCGGAGGGATTTTTGAATGTCAAAAATCGGTTATTTTGTTGATGTTCATCTAAATATTTCTGGCAGAAGTGCTCGGAGTTATTATATTATCAAATTGAACCTTCAATGAAAGGGATTTTAGATTGACCCACTCAAGGTTTGTCTGTTGCGAATGAATAATCCGCAATGATGGATGATCGTAATACCTTGGCCAATTGGTAATTTACTGGTTTCAATCAATTTGTTAAGTGTATGTTATTACCGATAATTTATGGTTAATAGCAACCGATTTCGCAACGAAAATTTTTGTACATTAATTATTGTAAGAGCCATCAACATACGCTAATTTGATCAACCATAATCTGGCAGCTACCCTGGCGCAATAAACACAATGAGAGCTAAATAATTGAATTCATGTGCTAAGCTGGATAGTACAAACACATAAATGAAGGAATAGGAATATTAGATAATTACATATATCAATTCTTGAAGTCTATATTTATACATTTAGGTATGTATGTATATATGATATATATATATATATATATATATATATATATATATATAAGAGTGTCCCATAAATCAACGTCAAGCCGAAAACTGGCAATAGGCCAAGTCGTGACAGTTATTAGAAAAATATTTTAAAAAATCTTGGTCATGTACTTTTCAAATTTTATGGATTCAAAAATAAATCTCAAAAAGTGACACCTTGTGATGATCTTTCAAGTCCTGTGACTACAAATATTAACTTTTCGTCAGTTTTTTTTCTGTGACGTTACCATGAATAACCCTTCTGTAAATTACAGTTAAAAGTTGAAACATAACTACAGCAGTTTTAAATAAAATGTTAGATTTTTGCCCAACATTGAATTCAAAATTATTACATCACCCAACTTTAACCGCGTGTAGTGTAAAAAAAATGTACTACACTATTTTGGCAAGTAACTTTAGAAGATGGCGCGTTAAGTCTGGATTCCAAAATGGTATGCCTCTTACTAATTGATACTTCTTAGCGGAGGAAACAAAGTTATTTGTTAGTTTTAGGTGCCTTTGAAATAAAATTCAGTTGTTGGATTTCTTTAGTTATAATTTTTATTAAATCAGATTTACCAAGTTTATATTAAATGTTGGAACTGTTTACCTTCAGCTGCAATGCAAGCTCTACATTTCTTTAAAAATGATCGCGTAATAAGACGGGCGTATCTTCTCAAGTTGATGTATTCAGCAGTTTCTGCAATTCATTGGCGCAGCTCGTCTTAATTTTGAATTAGTTCAGAGTACACGATATCCTACATCGTACCCCAGTAAAAGAAATCTATGGGTTTTAAATCGGGTGAACGTGCAGGCCACTCCTCTCGGTGCTTCTGCAACATCGTTTGACAAAATTGCACTGTCTCTAGGCAGCAGACTTTGTACTCGTCGTACCTACATAGTATGGGTGAAACTCGTTTTTTTTTAAATAGGCTATGCAGTACTTTTAGGGGCTCCTATGCTCTATTGAATTCCATGTACTGAGATACTTGGGTCTTCTTCAACTGCTTGCGGGACTTCGGCCTCGTAGGGCATTACGGGTCTTCCCTCGCTAACCATTTGACTAGGGAATCGACCCTCTGATAATGACCGATGCACATTAATAAATACTCGATGATCGGGATAACGCTCAGCAT
Organism: Cynegetis impunctata; assembly: GCA_030704885.1. Lineage (NCBI taxonomy): Eukaryota > Metazoa > Arthropoda > Insecta > Coleoptera > Coccinellidae > Cynegetis > Cynegetis impunctata. The sequence goes on from JARQZK010000727.1 coordinate 1,078,736, forward strand.
TTGGGCATCTCTCACGATACATTATTGCTGCAGCATTGGCGTTGCATAAGTATTGTCCATAAATGAGATGCATGTTAGCGTATTCATGTGCGGTGTATCGAGATGGCATGATAACAGACTACACAAAACACGGGATTACGATTTAAAAAAGTCCGGGGTCGTCAGAAACAGTGCAGATAAATTGAAAGCACAATGCAAATCAAGTCCAATAAACAAAGCCACAGTTGTAAGTACGAAGTCAATACAAATACTGTAATAAGTATTGCACAATTTACCTAACGCATCCCTGTTTCGCCAGAGTGGCGTCTCCATCTGTCAGACGAAATGATGGGTCAATCCGTCTCGCTCTTAGATAAAAGTAGCGCCACTATCTATCTCGCTCACACTTAAAAAAGTTGCGTCACCATCTTTCTCGCTCGCACTAGTCAAATAACGTCACTCTTCGTCTCAATCGAACTTGTATTAAATCCGGCTTCATTAAAAAAAAAGTTTTTTCTTAATTAAGAAGTAGCAATTAGTAAGTGGCATACCATTTTGGAATCCAGACTAAACGCGCCATCTTTTAAAGTTACTTGCCAAAATAGTGTAGTACATTTTTTTTACACTACACGCGGTTAAAGTTGGGTGATGTAATAATTTTGAATTCAATGTTGGGCAAAAATCTAACATTTTATTTAAAACTGAGGTAGTTATGTTTCAACTTTTAACTGTAATTTACAGAAGGGTTATTCATGGTAACGTCACAGAAAAAAAAACTGACGAAAAGTTAATATTTGTTGTCACAGGACTTGAAAGATCATCACAAGGTGTCACTTTTTGAGATTTATTTTTGAATCCATAAAATTTGAAAAGTACATGACCAACATTTTTTTAAATATTTTTCTAGTAACTGTCACGACCTGGCCTATTGCCAGTTTTCGGCTTGACGTTGATTTATGGGACACATATATATATATATATATATATATATATATATATATATATAAATATATCTCCTATATATATATATATATATATATATATATATATATATATATATATATATATATATAGGAGCGGAGGGGAATATGGAACAGTCGGTTTAAATGGAATACCTTCATATCTCTCTTCTTCATTAGACCTCAGTGAAAAACAATAATTCATATTGAGCCAATAAGAGGAGTACTTTCAATGGTATTCAACAATTTTATTTTTCAAGAGACTTACGTTTTTTATAGGTAAGCAGCAGGGTGAATAGCATAATCATGTTAAAAGAAGATGTCATTCCCGGTTGTGAATATGAGTTATTAAGTAGTTTGATGCTCATAAACTTATTTTTATCAACAGGTGGTCCAATTAAGTTTACTATACAAGATGACGACTCGAGCAATATTCAAAATAAATTTCAAAAATCTACTTTATTTCGCTACTTTCAAACTGAAGTATTTTCTTTTGCAATTATTCTTGATCTTCTTTAGAAAGACTTACATATTTCATAGTAACCCACATGGAATCCATATTTCCCTTCATGACTATTCCATGTTATCCGCTTGGTCCATATTGTCCAGTAAGTATATATATAAGGTACCTGAGACAAATAAGGCCCAGCAGGTAATAAGGCCCACTTTCCAGAAAACAACAACTAAAAATAAACTCAAACTATAATATCCACCAATCGGTTGGGATATATCCAAGTAATTTTACCTAGATAGCGAGCGGGCCACACGCTTTCACTCGAGGAGAAAAGAGTCACTTGTTGGACATCCCGCGCAAAGTCTTATGTTTTACAAAATTTTTCACAAAATGAAGTCGTTCTCCATGACATAATTTCAACTGGACGAGTGGTGGTTTAATTATATTGGTAAATTGCCCATTTTAAGAGTTGATATTTAACAAAAATTTCGAAATTTTTCATTTGCTTTTTTTGTAACAGTGACCTAACCTTAAATAGTGCATGTCAGAAATAAAGCCCACGTAAACTTGCAGTTCTACTTCTCAAAGCACGGTGAATAAAATTAATTTATTATGGTACTGTCCACTATGCCAGGAATCCTGTGAAAAAGATATGAGGCGCTGCCTTAATTGCAACACATGTGCCCACGAAGAATATTTAGGGTATTCAGCGTCTGATGATAACAATTTTTTGAGTACCTACCAGAACTTCATTTTGAGTTAAAACTCTGTCAATACATTATTCAAATGCTTTTCTGTTTAGTTTGTCGCCTTTTATCACATTTATATGATAAGGGCCTTATTACTATCATTGGCTGAAATAAGGCCCATTTAATTGGTTTTTAGAATCTATGATTTTAATTATATCACGTTTTCTTTAACTTGTTTCAGTTATTGTTTTACTTAGAATATAATACGAGTTTGTTGCTCAATATATTTTTATTTTCCTTTGTATGTCGTTTTCACTGAAAAAAAATGTTTTGCCTTAGGTGGGCCTTATTATATATATATATATATATATATATATATATATATATATATATATATATATATATATATATATATATATATATATATATATATATATATCCATTAACTGTGAATTTAATTTCGATTAGAATTCCTGTGAAATAAGAAAGTACAGGAAGATCAAACATCGAAATGATAATGATTTCACTAATTAGAGAACATACTTGAGAAATTTGAGCATGTATGTAATATGAACATATTCATTCTTCTAGTTATAATTGAATGATTTAAAAAAATATGAACATAGAAAAGTCAAAATTAAGGGGACTGTAAGTTTAAAACTGTAATTTTCTATTGAAGAACTGTAATATTGTACATTGAAAAGCATTTTGATCTTGTGTTCTAAAAAAATTCCAGTTGTATATCCAAAGAAGAACAATAATTAATGTCATAGATCTTCATCTAGGTATTATCAATCATATTTATTCAGAACGCTTCATATAATTTTTTTTTCTTTTTCAGTAAGATTCATATAACTTAATGAATGTATGTAAATAACATAACAAACCTAATTTTTTCAAAATTTACAACATATGAGGATCTGGGTGAAAATGTTTCCTATGTATCTCTTTTCATTGTGATAATTGTGAATTATAAAGTATATATTCACTTATTATAATCTCCCTAGAGCATGAATTATTTCCGGAAATTTTCTCGAAGTGCGAATTTTTTGAAAATTTTCTTAAAACATTCGAAACTGAGGAAAATTTCCGGAATATTAATTGATGCTCGCGGGAGATTCGGTATGAAAATTTTATACCAAAACTTTTTTGAAATTGAAGTAGCGAATTTGATATCAAATACTTTAATTTCCCTATGCTCTATTAAAATGTGGTTTAAATAATCAAATAAAGGAGCAAATATTTTATCAAAATCACATAATTTTATAGTACTAGAGGAAAGGGACAAAAAATTAAGGTGTACTTCTATCGGACGCTAATGAATTACATTGGCGACACCTTTATTTATTAACCCCGGATTTGATTTCAAATATTGTAATTTCCCTATGCTCTAGTAAAACAAGGTTTAAATAATAGTCTAAAATAAATATTAGTCTTTGTACTTTTCCTAATTTTATACTACAAGAAACAAGGGAAAGAATTAAAAGAATTAAAAATAATAACGCATAAAAAATAAATGATAATTTTACGAGTTATAAAATTAATCATAGTTGGCTATATGTAGTGAAAGTGACAAGTTCCTTATGTCTATGGTTTTTTATAATTAATTGCATTGTTAACACTTGGGTGTCGTAAAATAAAGATAATTAATTAAATATTTATTAATAAAATGAATGGCGACACGTACAATCTTTGTTCCTTTTGTACAAAATGTGAGCATATTAAAGTTTGTCATAAAAATGTGAAGTATTTAACTGATTTGGTGAAAAATTCTGGCTTAAAACCTGAACAAGGGGATCTATTTAAGAACATGAGCAATATTCTTTGTGAAACTATTCCATATTTCACATTTGTCGAAGTATTACTATTATTTCATGAAGCATAGAAATTTAATGGAAAATAACAACGGATCCTTACCTTACTCGCCATTGAGGAGAAAAGACGTGGAAAAGGAATTTCTAATATATTTCAAATTTTTAACAGATAATAACATGTACCTATAATTAAGTTATAAATAAATATCTATCAAAAATATTTTACGCCACTGTGTTCATGAAATTTCCACTTATTAATTTCCCTCTACGCAGAGAAATTTCCGGAGAAATTAGGTTATTGTCATAACAACATGTCAAAATGCAGGCATCTGATTGGCTAAAATTAACTAGTATAAAATTTTCAATGAAATCAATTCATATATGTTTGAATGATGAAAGCGAAATTAGAATATTAATATCATTACTTTGCTGATCTCATTATTTCATAAATCAGTTCAGAATTTCTTCGTTACCTACAATCTACCGTCCTTGCGGCCTAGCCCTCCGGTTTTGACATTTTATTTAACAATTTAACATATCACGTTTCGGCAAATCGTCTAACCGAGTATTACCTTTTTATATTTTTAACAGATCAGACGTTGTGATAGTTCAAATTGAGGTCAGTTGATGATTATGATGATACTGTTAGAAATTCATCTCGATTCATCCAAAGCCGCATTAGGGAAACATTAGTGAAATTGTTTGAGGTTGCCCATAGCGTGAAACGAATAGCAAATAATAAAAATTCTTCTCGTACGTGTTCACGTAATTTTTCATCGTATTTTACACGAAAATAATACATGATATCGAAAGGCAACAGTGCGGGAGTCAGGAGTTAATTTGAAGAATTTATGATTAATCAAACCAACGAAGCTAGTTTCCTGAGATTCAACGATATGGAATTCCGATTCTTCCTTCAAGGGAGAATGTTAAAAATTCGGTATTGGTGTCACACACGACTGAAACAGTAGACAATCTGTTTCGCTATTCAAAGTAGTGTTAATTATACACGATGCAACTGTTTAGCGCAAATTAATATTAATTTTCAAAATATATATATATATATATATATATAATCTTTTGATAATTATTAGCAATAAAAGGCTTGTTGAATCTCAAAAAACAAGCCTGTTATTGCTAATAATTATCAAAAGATTAGAAATAGTTCACAGGCAACAACAATTCGAATGAATAATTATATATATATATATATATATATATATATATTTATATATATATATATATATATATATATATATATATATATATATATATATATATATATATATATATACAGGGTGAGTCATTGATATGGGAAAGCTTGATTGCACTTACACCGTTAATGATATCGAAATGAACCAAACGGTTCTGCAAATGGGAGGTCAGAGTGCAGTTCGTAAAATTATTTTGCCCTTTACAGGGTGTACCATTTTTACGAAGCAAATTTTAAGATCCTTTTTTTAAATGGCATTCTATAAATTTTTACACATATTTGAATTTGTCCTTTATTGAGATTTGTAAATTCGTTAAGTTTTTGCAAATCGCTTCAGCCGTTCAGAAGTTATTCAATTTTTTCTGAAAATTAATGCCTTTACAGGCATTTTTTTAAAAAATCGCAGGGCACTTGTTTTTTTGAATATCAAGTTGTTATTTGGGCTGTACCTAAGTAATTGTTCTGAGTATCTTTTGACGGAGAGATAATCTATTTTAATTGTGACATTACCTTACTGTGACACATTGATTTTGGTACACTTTGAAAGGCCATATCTTGATTTTTTCAAATGGCACTATATTTATTTGATTACTTAGTCGCATTGAACATGTCATTCTTATCTTTTGTATATTTACGTTTTTTTCCAAAAGTTTATGGTTTAGAAGATAATTCACATTTTCAAAAAAATCAACACATTTTTTCATCTTTTTAACGAGTGACATGAAAAACAATTAATTCTGATAACAGACTTTTACTTGTTCATTGTTATTATCCATGGCCTTCTATTGATTTATGTATTCAATTTCAGAAAATTGTCTTTTATTTGCGCGTTTCTGAGAAAAAGTTTATAGTATTATATATTTTTGAAAAGGTAAAAAAAAGACAAATTTTATAGTCTATAAATATAAAGGGTATTCCATTTAAAAAAACATAAGTTTGCTTTATAACTCAAAAATAGTAAACATGTAACAAAAATTATCTACACCGATGCATTCTACGGAAAAAAATCTATAAGAATGTTATATTACATTTTTGATGAGATGAAGGATACCGGCGATACGAAGGGGATCCCAAAATGCAACATTTTCAAAAACGCCCTGTATCTTAAAAACTAAAAGAGTTATTAAGATTATGTTGACGGCATCTTCAGTTTTTCGAAAAAGTAGCACAGTGTCGCGATAACCGCAACCCTCTATCTTCAAAAATAGCGGAGATACCATTCAAACGTACCCAAAATGGGACACCCTGTACTAATTTGTATAATTTGATTTCAGTAATTTCTCATCAAACTTTGAAATTGACGCCCGCAGCAGTTACGTTGACGTCTGTTATCAGAATTCATTGTTTTTCATGTCACTCGTTTAAAAGATGAAATAATGTGTTGATTTTTTTGAAAATGTGGATTACCTTCTAAACCATCAACTTTTGGAAAAAAACATAAATATAGAAAAGATGAAGAATGACATATTCAATGGAACTAAGTTATCAAATAAATAGAGTGCCATTTGAAAAAATCAAGATATGGCCTTTCAAAGTGTACCAAAATCAATGTGTCACAGTAAGGTAATGTCACAATTAAAATAGATTATCTCTCCGTCAAAAGATACCCAGAACAATTACTTAGACACAGCCCAAATAACAACTTGATAATCAAGAAACTAAGTGCCCTGCGATTTTTTAAAAAAATGCCTGCAAAGGCATTAATTTTCAGAAAAAATTAGATAACTTCTGAACGGCTGATGCGATTTGCAAGAACTTAACGAATTTACAAATCTCAATAAAGGACAAATTCGAATATGTGTAAAAATTTATAGAATGCCTTTTAAAAAAAGGATCTTAAAATTTGCTTCGTAAAAATGGTACACCCTGTAAAGGGCAAAATAATTTTACGAACTGCACTCTGACCTCCCATTTGCAGAACCGTTTGGTTCATTTCGATATCATTAACGGTGTAAGTGCAATCAAGCTTTCCCATATCAATGACTCACCCTGTATATATATATATATATATATATATATATATATATATATATATATATATTATAAATATATATATATATATATATATATATATATATATATATATATATATATATATATATATATATATAATATATTGAATATTATATATATATATATATATATATATATATATATATATATATATATATATATATATATATATATATATATATATAAATATATATATATATATATATATATATCTCTCTTTTTTAATTCCATATGATTAGCGTTAGAAACGAAATTTGTTTCTTTTTCAGGACTGTAGAACGTGTTAAGAGTTTCCTGTCTTCTGGCTTCTTTTCATCCATGTATACACTATAATAATATATAAAGTTTAACGATACCACAACACAATTTCCAAATCCAGTCAAATACAAATGTCAAAGAACAAATCAATTGTTCTTCGACTCTTAACACGTTCCACAGTCCTGAAGAAGAAACAATTTTCGTTTCAAAAGCTAGACATATGGAATAGAAAAAAAAATTAATTGTCTTCCTGTATTTTTGATCGACATCATAAAAATAAATACTCGAGTACGATCATTATCACAGTTTCTCTCTCTCTCGCTTTACCAAACCAAATGATATCTGGCATTATTCTTGGAACAGAACAAAACTATCAAAATTTGAGTAAATTCAGTCAAAATTTTGGTATCCCCAAATTAGGGGGAAGGGAGTGACAGAGAGGTGCATGAGCGGGGGTGAAGATGTAGATTAATTACTTATGGAAAACACATCCTTCAGTCTTCCAGGTCTCTTTGCAGGGTGTATGGAGCTAAACAAAAAAGTATTTTTGTAACCTTCTCAAAACTGAGTACATGAATTGAGTAGATATTAGGAAAAAGCTTTTTAGAGATATAAACTTTCTTCTCTAACCACTAACATTTTTATATAAATATTACTTCTTTTCGTGGATTTTGAGATTTTGCACACCTTCACAGCTTCTGCAGATTGAGTTAGAGGGTTGAAATTTGGTACGTGGATTGAGATGATGTAAGGGAATTATACTTTTTGTAGTCGATCTCTTTTCTTCAGCCGCTTCAATTTTAATGTAGAGACTCTAAATTTTTTTGTACTTTTGAATTTTTTGTCCGCATCAACAACTCATCCATATTGAGGGCTGAACATTTGTATGTAAATTGAGTTGATTTATAGTAATCGACCCTTTTTCTCATCTGCTAACATTTCCTTTTATTAGGGGGTTTTAAGGTTCCTCCACAGCCCCTCCAAATTGACTTAGGGGATTGGGAATTTGTGTATAAAGAAGAACAATAATAATAATAATAATAATAATAATTTATTGCTCTATAGTACAACATGATACATAAACAAGAGAAGAAGAGAAGGTTACAAGTGAATTGGATAAAAAGAGAAATGAAAAGTATAGAAAAAGTTCGGACTAGTTGAGGTGTTAGCAGCTATTCATTTAGGATGAATGATCTGAGCTTCATTGATTCGCTTATAAACTTGTAAAGCTTGTGCATTACGATCATATCGTCTGAAGCTAACAATGAATCAAGGTCATCTGAGTATCTTTCGGATTTGACCAGCAAAGTTCGCAGGCCACTGTACATCGGACATGTCAGAATAATATGTTCAAGCGATTCAGGTGACTGTTGGTTACAAATGGTACAAATTAATTTTGTTTTTATTGTATGCGGGTTATTATTTATAAATATGTACAAATTTTCTGTATTAGAGGTGCGTAGTTGCGCAATTAACCTTTTAATATAGAGGGGAAGCGTGTTGTTGAGATAGTTGAATGTTACAAATGGTGTGTGTTCTCTTAAAAGAAATTTATATTGTGGATGATATGTGCTGAGTAGAATTTTATTTATGTCTTCCCTATAGCTAAGGTCCAGGAATCTAGAGAGAATATATTCTTTGTTATTAGAATCTATATGGGTTATATTTAATTCAAGTTGACAGTATTTTCCTAAGCAAGTTTGTAGTTGGCTAATCCAATTATACTTTAAGTTAACATTGGAGGCTTGATGCAGTTTTATTAAACGGACGAGTGATCTGTGGGTGTACCTATTTGTTTTGTGTTTTGCTATTCTATGTAAAAGCTCAATAGCTTGCTTTATAATAAAATACCCCAATTTAGAAATATTAGCCTCTGTTCGAATTATGTATGCGGCTGTACGTTTTTGTAGGAATAATAAATTTTTCCAGAAGTTATTTTGAATTTTTTCAGATTGATCTATGTAGCGAAGGGCCCATATACTGCTGGCATATGTAAACGTGGGTATAACTACATTATTATATAAGGTTTTAATTGAATTTAAGTCTGATATATGTGACGAATTTATGGTCCTTAGCACAACACCCTGCGATAATCTAGCTTTTTGTTCCCGATATTTAAAATTGTTTAAAAAAAGTCCGTTAAAGGAAAAGGTCACACCTAGATACTCGTACGAATTTGCTATTTCCACTTTAGAGTTTTTGTACATGAATTGGGGCTGTTTGCCCATGTTAGATCCTTTGCGGAAAACGACTACTTTTGTTTTTGTGGGGTTAACCTCAAGCTTAAATTTATCGCAGTATGACTCCAGGATTTTGATATTCCGTGACAATTTGCGACTCCGCAAAAAGGACAAGATCGTCAGCATACATTAGCATATTGATGTTAGCTGTTTCGTCTAGTGTAACTCCTTTGGCATTATGGTTTTTAAAGTAATTATCTATATCTGAAACAAATATAGAGAAAAGGAGCGGGCTTAGCGAATCGCCTTGTAAGACCCCTTTAGTTATCTTGATTTTATCTGACACAATTCCATTGTGTTCTATATAGAAGTGAGCTGAGTTATATAGGGATAGGAGAATTCTAAGGATTTTTGAGCTAACGCCTTGTAAATAAAGCTTTTCCCAGAGTACGCTGTAATCCAAGGAATCGAAGGCTTTTCTAAAATCAACAAATAAGGCAAAAATTTTCCTTGAAGATAAACGTAGATAATTGTTGATAATTGTATGTAACACAAAAATGTTGTCGTCGCAGCTGCGACATTTACGAAAGCCTGTTTGGCATTCTGGTAATATTTCAGAGTTCTCCGCATAATTTGTAAGTCTAGTGTTTATCAGCTGTGTAAAGAGTTTTGTTTTGTGATTAAGTAGTGCTATGCTGCGATAGTTGTTTGGGTCATTTAACAAGCCTTTTTTATGGAAGTGGATCATTTTAGTTATTGACCAAGAAGAGGGGAGTTTTTCATCGTATAGAATTTTATTGAATATATTTTTCAAGTAGAATATCCAATCGGTAGGTAGATTTTTAAAAAATTCATTGCAAATATTATCATCACCAGGGGCTTTATTATTTTTTGCTAGATTTAGAGCATGATAGACTTCTTGCATGGTATAAAGAAGAACAATAATGAGGAGAAAAAACTTTCTAGTGATACAATTTTACAGATCACTGGTTTTTGCCTTATTACATTCATTGACAGCGTACCTAATCTTTTATAAAATATTTAGAAAATCTTTATACATATTCGTATTTCTGATATTGCCCAAAGATAAGTACAGACTTATAACATATACGAACAAGAACAATCGGAATTTATTGATAATCATCAAAATAATAATGAAGGAATTGTATATGTATAAATCATAATACCGTGAAATACACATTTCCACACAACAAAGTGGTGAAATTAAAAGCAGGATATTTCAGTACAACTCAAGTTTCAATTGCCATCGGCGTTACTCAGACAAGTAGGAGTAATTTCTCAAAGATATTCTTATTTCGTACTCATACTTTCGACAGCAATCCTGAGGTTTGTTCAAACTGCAGAGCCGTCAATGAGCAATCACAGGAAATACTTCCACCGTAAGCATCAAACATACAAGAAATCTCCATACAGATTTTGTTATAGATTCTGATTATTTTTAATGATTAAATTTTTGAGATTATATAACTCATGTACGAATAAGCCAATAGAGTCCGTGAATTTTGTAGAACTACTTCGTATTGATATCTGAATATACCCTTGACGACGTGATATAATCGTTTTGGTGTTTCGCCTCGTGTCAAAATGTGAATGTTTTCATATTGTAGGTGTTTTGATGTTTGTCAAAAAAAATTAATATTTTTTATTCGTTATACAATCAGTAGTAATACTATAAGTACTTCAAAATAATCAGGTTATACATCGATAACTTGTTGCATAATTACAAAGAGTGTTAGTTTGACAGTTTAAATAATCCGACCGCGAAACGGGAGGGTTATTCTGTCAAACTGACACGATTTGTAATTATGCAGGAAGTTTGAGATGTATGTATAATGGTTTATTATACACTGCATGATGTCACACTCAAAACGTATGTCCAAACTTGAGACTATCATTCACATTGTTAGGATAGTATTGTTATTACATTTTTATGTTTTATTTAACTAAGATAACTTTTAGGCAAATTATTAAACTAATATTTAATATAATGCCCAATTTATTGAATATTTACTCTAATAAATTATCTATTTCATTTTTATCAGAGTGAAAGAAATGAATGGAATCGATGTCAAGTGAAATAGTTGACGTTTACGTGAGTATGCAGTTTTCAGTGAACACAGAAAATGTTATGTCAACGCTTTTGATAACTATTTTTATTGTTGAAAATGCAGATCATTACTAATTGTTTCGAGGAAGTCGTGGACGAAGTATAGTATTCTACTCGCACAAAATTACAATTTTTCACTCGGGTGAATTGCGACCTCCTTCACCCTCGTGAAAAATAGCAATCATTTTGTGCTCGTTGAATAATATACTATTATTTAGAAGTACGCATTGTATTTGATACGATTATTTGTTGAGTATATTAAGTAAAAATCTTTGAATCGACTCATTTCTGAACAGTTATAGATAAACGTCAAAATTTGATGGTCCTGTTAGTTTTCGATTGGTAGAACTACTCTATGTATACCACTCGAGCAATCGAAAATAATCGATTATACTGACCTCATCATTCGACGTATTTTCTTAAAACTCCGCAAATTACGTCTCGTGGCTCGGAAGTATAATCGATTATTTTCAATGCTCTTGAGATATTATATCTGAATAATATTCAATTTCAGAAAAGAAAGGAATGGCATCGTATTTCATTCCTCTCTCAAGTATGTGTGAGCAGGCCTCTCTTTCCCAGTGACCCAGTGTGCACTCTGGGCACGAGTCCAGCCAGGGCCCCGCTATCGATAGGGCCCCCCCCCTCTAGATCCTGCCAGATCACCAGAGGATAACCGACATTTATTAGGTACCGTAAATAAAAATCAAACGACTTTGACTTTCTACAATACCTACTTGCTTATTAGCTTTTGCATGGGCGAAGTCTCGCCTGAGAATCAGACTTCCCGATTTCAGCATGTTTAGATGAATTCAAATACATAAAAATGAAATTATTATGAAGACGTAACTGAGCAGGAGAATGCCTTCATTTAACAGAATACTTGAAAAGCATTCATAGTGGAAATGGAGGAACTAATATTATATTGTAAATACATATATCATATCTTGAAAGAAAAAAAATTTCAAAATGTAGAAATTACATTAAGAATTTTTTAAGCATGTGTAAATTGATTAAGAAGTATATAAAATGCTTCAAAAAAGATGAACCAGTTTATTGTTGATGCCCATATAGTATGATAAAAAATACACAGATTTTAAAGAAGTTATTACCGATTTTTCTCATTTCAAATCTAGAAGGGTACCTCTTCAAGCAACATAGATTTTTGAGCACTAACCTGTGTATGCTAAAAGAGTTAATTTTGTGGATTATATTATATTATCTGTTCTTTCAATGTGGCTATAAGGATATAAAAAAAAATTTAGAACTTTGTTATTTACTTTCTTTGTAAATGAGATTGAATCATCGCTTAGCTCTTAGTGAAACATGATTAAATATCATTAATTCAAATCAAACACTTGGCTTACTGTTTCACAAATATATATTGAAAATTAATAAAAATTAACAAAAAGTTGTCAACATGTTTTGGGTAGTGAACCCATTCTCAAGACTAATACAGGAGAGATGACAGCAAATCTATTTATAAAACTGAGGAAATGAGAGGGGAAAAATGGAATTCTAATTGATCATTCACTACAGGTTGTTGATTTTTGAAAGAGCTGGTTATCTCCAAAGCTTCTAAAAGGTCGAGAGGTTTTCTTTTATTACCTGCATGTAAACATTTAGTTTTATCCATATCTATGAAGTGATTGTTATGAATACAATGCTCGGAAAAACCAGTAATATTCTTATTAAATAGAATTGACCTTCTATGTTCATCTACTCGGGTTTGTATTTTTCTACCTGTTTGACCGATGAAGGGAGGACAGGACATTCACTACAGAAGATTTTATATATCCCGCTACTTTCTTCAACCTTATTCTTTTCCTTATTACTTACCAAAAGTGACTTGACGTTTCTTTTATTCGTGCAAATAATTTTAATATCATTTTTCTTTAATCTAATACAAATTATATCACTAAGGCGTGGTAAAAAGTTAATAAAATGATATTTTTGCTCAGATCTTATAGCTGATGTGGGATAAATTCAATTTAAAAGATTTTTCTGCCGCTTTTTCCAAATAAGTTTATCTATTATGACTTAATTGTAACCGTTAATGCTAATATTTAGCATTAAATAACGGTTACAATGAAATCATGATAGATAAACTTATTTGGAAAAATCTAACAACTTTTTGTTAATTTTTATTAATTTTCAATATATATTTGTGAAGTAGTAAGCCAAGTGTTTGATTTGAATTGATAATATTTACTTTCTTTGTATATTCTGACAAAAGAGCGACCTGTCAAGGCCATATGGGTTCTATTATCGCCCAGGGCTCCTAATAGGTTAAAGACGGCCCTGTGTGTGAGGGGTAGGCTACTTGAGTTATGGGGAGGAACTCCTTCAACCAGATCATGGGATACACTTGTATGAACAAGTGCATTAAGAATGGGTGCGACCGGGTAGTTTATGGAAGAGAGGAGTTAGGGTGGGGCTCAGAAGATGAATATTGGCTCAGCATTCGCCTTTGTGAGTTTGCAAGCCGTGGCTCACCTAAGCCATGAGGAAACCTCTGAGAAAAACTCGTGGCAGACTAGTCGACCGAGGGGGGTTTAACCACTTCGGTAATTTTCTCGGTTTACCACATCAAGAAGAATTTATCTCATATGTTTACTGATAAATTGAACAGTTTATGAACAGATAATAGTGTCGCTATCTTTAGTTTAGTTGTATTTATCAGAGGATACACTTGTATGTACAAGAGCTTTACGGGTGGGTTATACCGGATATATAAAAGAGGAAGTGTGGTGGGGTTCAGAAGATGCTCAACATTCGCCTTTGTAAGTTTGCAAGTCATGAGAAAAATTCAAGGCAGACCAGTCGACCTTGTGGTTTGAACCCGGACCTTTCGATTTCAGGAAGAAAGAATCAAACTTATCCTGTTCAGTATCCAATTCATTGTTACCTACGATGGAAGGTCACACTTTCGGCAGTGAAGACGCTAGAATTAACTCAAGAACCATTAGTTCAAAAGCGGATGAATCTGGTTGATAAAGCGTGTGTCTTTTAATTTTCAGATTTTTCTCATAATTAATATTTTCACCCAAAATCCATTATTTGCACAAGAAACTTTCGTGATATATTTATTTTTGATTTTAACTAATGATGATTTTATCGAAAAGTAAGTACCTACACTTCGAACATTCATTTGAATTTTAAGATATTATTATATGTAGCTATCCAAAATTTTTGAGTATTAGGTTGAATTTTAAATAATCAGTTAATAGCTACTAAAATTATCCACCTTCAATATATTATTTGGGCTTTAAGATAATGTATTTTGGATAGCACTATATTCTAAAATCTATAAGAAGCCTGATGTCTAAATTTAAGCGTTATTCATTGATTTTTTAAGTTTGAATTTTATGTGTTTGACATTGGCAGTATAAACGTGAAGACTGATTATATAAATTGGCGAATGCGCCTTTGCTATTTCTATAAATTCCATTTTTTCAGGAATTATAATTAATCTATTGTAACACATATTATATATATAAATTTCATCTTTATGAACTCCTTTTCTATTTTAACTCAATTTATGCCAAATCCCACACTCCTCCATGCACGCAATATGACAAAAAAGGGTACAGGGTTTTCTCTTAACGTATCAATATTTAAGGTAGCATTCGGTTATTAGCGACCGCGACGCGCGACTGCGACCATTCGACTAAGCGAACATAGTCGTCTGAGACACAAAAACCAACGAATCATTTTTTTAGAGCATGCGCATAAGCCAAAATATGCGCCATTTAAAAAATTTGAATTAAAGCGCGAAAGTTCGTGAATGAAAACAGCGTTGGAATGCAAACCAAGCGTAAGATTTTCTGAATTATTATTTAACATCAATATGACATACAGATAACAAATCTAGAAGGAAACTCTTAATGTAATTAAAATATGGTTAGCCAAAATATTTTGGAGTAATAAGGACAAAAGTCCAATGATTATTTTTTTTATTATTCATTTATTTCCCAACAAAGTTTCCTTCAATCACAGGGAATACTTATAAACTGAAGATAAGCCTTTTATTTAAATGCGATGAAAAGTTTGGCATTGCGCAAAAAGACCCAATTCTAGTAATAAATCAAAGCACAAAAACAGAGCGAGATCCCCTTGTGCAATGTGTAACCGAAAGAACAATACATATTCAAAATTTTAATATTATATACTTACTAAACATTTTGTATGAAGATTGATATCCATTCTGAGAAAAGAAAAATTCTATAAATAAAGGTAAATCATGTTTTATACCCATATTAACATAAAATTATTAAATAGGTAGAATATCCTCTTCAGTAAATCTATTTTAAAGCAAGAGAAAGAATGAATGTATTCAAATCATATTTCTCAATCACTTTTGAACACTTATTTGAAGGAAAATATTACTGTTTTTCCATTTTCCTCTTCTTTGTTGGTTCAGACCTTTTTTCATCTATGTCCGTCTTTGCCAACTGCAACTGGTTGATAAAAACTGCAAGATCTTCAGCCCAATTGAAATAATATTTCAGCTGAGCATTCACCTAGTGGCGGTCCGTGACTGTCCCATCTTGATTTATTGCGCGGTTTCTCAGCTCTTCAATGAACTGGCATACTTCCATCTCTACTTGTGTTTTGGTTGCCGAGGATTCTCCTAAAGTTTTTGCAAAAATCGTTTGCAACAGAGTTAGTGTCCATGTGCTCCTCATACATACGTACCAAGTGAACATGCGTACACAAGGTATTTTTCACAGTACACTCAGGACAATTACACTCATATCGATGAATGCCAATGTTGCATACTCGACAATATAATATCCTACATTCACTCTCACATACTTGTCTTAAACTAACTATATATATTTTAGAATCACTGAAAGATTCTACCTTGTACTGACCATAAACCTCTGCATCTTTAGTTACCTCTGCCATGTTTTGCATTTATTTTGCTTTTTTGTGTGCCTTAATGGTGATACTGTCCAGGTAGTTACTAGCATTTGGCCTCTCGAAGTATAACACCCTTTTCAACATTTTCAGATCCACTAAATCCTCAATTGTATCCAACAGCTTCGTCACATAGGTCTTTCTTCTGAGTAGATTTGTCTTCAGCATATTGTTTAAGCTCTCTATTGCCATGTTTGTATTGGTACCTGAATTAATAATATAAATTAATTTTTAATAATAAAAATCTGCTGTTTTAATAACGTACTATACGTTATTAAAACAGCAGATTTTTATTATTAAAAATTAATTTATTTGGTAATACCTAAATGAATCTGTAGGTACCTGAGTTTGTTCTATAACAGTGGACCCACATTTTTATTCTGTCCTCATCCTAAAAAAATATGAGTTATTTGTAGAACTTAATCAATACCAGCGCACTTATAGAAACAAATCAAGTGCATTTCAATCAGGTCTTAAACATCTTGTCACCACACAAACTACAGGGCACTTTTCCATCAATATTATTTCTAGATGTCGATGTGGAAAGTTCGTTTTATAATTACTCAATATTCCTATTAAAGCTTTTTTTTTTTTAATGTAGTTTATAGATGAATAGTCACTGTACACCAAATATATTAATAATTAATAAGACTTTTCATCAGATTATTGTTCGTTCTAGCGAACAGTTTTTTTGCAATGGAGTTGAAAATGAGTTTTTTCACTGTTCTACATAAACAGCAATAAACACACAGCACAGAGCAAATAGATTTACAATTGTAAATGTACAGAAATTCCATTTTACTACGCATGCTTTACAAAAATTCTTCGTTGGTTTTTGTGTTATAATTCATTATAATTCTATCTATGCCTTCGGAAAAAAGGATGAAGATCGACTCAACTTTCACATCGCAAGAAGAAGAGAGTTGCTTTCAAAAACTCATAAAACGACATTTAATTTATGAAAAAGAAAAATTCAGATAATATTGTAGGTTAAATCAAAAATAGTTTGATTTTGTCCTCAGTTTAATAAATTAAGACATCGAACCAAAAAGAAATGGTACACCAATAATCACAAGCGCTGAAAAACTATCAATATCTCGTCCTTGTGCGGTGAAAACGCCATCATTTTGATGTGCTTCTCGCCCGCGTCGCGTGACTGCACTGCCTTCGGTGCGACCGGACACGGTCGCGGGTCGCTGTCGCTAGATAGCTTTAGATACCTCTGTCACAATAACACATAATGTTTAGCACTATGTCCTCTTACGGCCAACTGGTCTGTATGGTTTTAATGAGTTCTCAATATGACACCGTGTTTTACAAGAACAGTTCTAATTATAACTAAATGAGAACTATTACTATTTTCGATGGACGATGAATCAACTCTGTGGTAGTTCATATATATATTAAAAATTAAATAATAAGAAAACAATTTGTCTAAAAACCACAAAATGAAAATAACTTTTTATTCGACTAGTTTCGCCTGTTACAGCATTAACCGTATTCAGTCTTGATAATGCTGTAACAGGCGAAACTAGTCGAATAAAAAGTTATTTTCATTTTGTGGTTTTTAGACAAGTTGTTTTCTTATTATTTAATTTTTAATATTACTATTTTGTATATTTCTTTCCAATTACTATATTCTTCGATTCACACTTAACTTAAGCAACAGCAAGAAAAAGGTTGTATTTGTTGCTCAAAAGCCTCCCAATTCAGCAGGGTCAATATGGCTAGCCTATTTGGCTATTTGGCCCAGGTCAACTTGTCTTCAGCCGGGTCTCTGTTACCAGAGGTCTTGGGTTTTACTAATACCCGTCCTGCTTATTACAAATTCCAATTCTTAACACTTATTCAACACTGTATCACTTAAAACATTTATTGACGCACACGTACTCAATTCGACGCTCAACCTCTGAATTCCGAAGGAGGTTGTCTTGTCAGGCATTCAATTGAATGTTCTTCTTTATTCAATTTTATGACCTGGCAAACTCAGCCATATAGTCAACCTCAAGTATTTCAGTAGAAATGCTCTCTACTAGCGTCTGGATTATAGTTGCATTCTTCAACTACTCCATGTCTCCATCAACAGTATACAAGTTGACTCGAAATTCCTTCTTCTGCCACATTATAAATTACAGGTCAATTTGAATCAATCGGCTTGGAACTCCTGCAAAATTCATGATCCAAACAGTCCCTCGGGATTACTGGTAAATGTTATTAAATCATTAATTATGGACAGGTACATCTAGGTCATATTGCTATTTTATCGGAAGCATATTAGCTAGGACAGAGTGGAGATCACTGCAGGTATGATCAAGTAATTACTGTTGTGAAAAGCTGGTAGGAACTAAGGAAAGGGATTACAAGATAACTAGCAATTAATAGGCAAGAATTGGATGATTGCATGTTAGGAGACCTCACAAATTAACATGGGAAGCTACTGTAAATGCAATATCCATTGAATGTCATCGTTAATTATTACATATCTGACAGCCAGGCCATTAAATATATGACACGTGTATTCAAGCATTTTATAATCTACTAATTTATTTTGATGATAATAATCTATAACTATTATTGCAATTGCTTGGTACACTCGACTTTTATAAATAATAACAGTTTAATTACCCAATTTTATTTGCCAAGATTCCTTGACCTATGCTTCATGTCAACGGAATAACAAAGCGGTAAAAAGAAAATAATTAAAGTGGGCAATAAATAAACACATAGCGCTCAATTGTCATTTCAGTTATTACAAAAATGACACGAGTAAATCAAAATGGCAATAAGAGAGATCAACTTTATGAATCGGTAGTTGATGGGGCTAAAATTCATTGGTTATATTTTAGGGGCGGCTAATTTTTCCTCATTTGTGATGTCGTTTTCAAAAAAAAATTCATTCATTCTTTAATGAGAACATGAGACATATATTTATAAGTTATACCTATATATATATATATATATATATATATATATATATATATATATATATATATATATATATATATATATACACAGTGTGTCCACTATAAGGACTTACCACCCCTGTAAAATCATTAATATTTGATCGATTTTGAAAAACTTTTTTTTGTTAGATAGGTATTATTAGAAATATCCATCCGACAATGAGAACTTTATAAGGTTATGGCAGACAAAACAACGAGGTCCGGCGAAATAAGTGAAAATTATTGCAAACACTGCAAAAAAAAGTTGATTTTTCAGTTTGCTGTGACTTTTGTAAGAGGACTTTCCACCCGAGTTGTGCAAAACAAGCAAGGGTAGTTGAAAACGAAAAAATCAATTGTTGCAAATTACAAGCTAAAAGTGAGGTTAAAATTATAGCAAAACCGCCTAATTTGGATGTAAAATCCAGTGAAATGGAGGAAAATAGCATGAGAACTTTAATCAAAGAACTAATGAAGGAATATATGGGATCTGCAACGAAAAATATGGAGGATGATTTAAAGGAAATAAAAAAATCAATCCAATATATGTCGGATGTATATGATGAACAAAGGGGAGTAATCAATAATAATAATAATAATAATAATGTTTATTAGCAAAGCTATATGAAATACAATACAGTGACAATTAAATCACTAAAACTAAACAGGTGCAACATATTCGAAAATATAACCTATAACTCCAGTTCTAAACCGTTCATAATTATTACATTGTTTCAAGTTATTTGGTAAATGATTGAAAAAAATTAAACCTCCGTGCAACAAGCTTTTGAAGAGCATATTTGAAGTAACATTATGTACATAAAAATTAATCATATTTCTTGTAGAGTATTTGTGGATATCATTTACAAGTTGAGTTTTGTTATATATGTAGTTTGGAACTAACTTATTTTTAATTTTATAAATGATCTTAAGAGCCCCAAAAATCATCCTCTGCTTGACACTCATAAATTGTAATATGCCCAACATAAGGTTGATTGGAGTGTATTTGTTGCAACCCAAAATTAATCTCATTAATTTGTTTTGTAATTTCTGTAGTTTTTGCAGTTCACTTTGATTGATATTCATCATTAGTGACGAACAGTAATCTATATGTGGCATAATTATAGCATTATATATTAAACGTTTCGTAAACACTAAGTATTTAATATCAAGAAGTAGTCAAGAAGACCCAACTTATATTTACTGCCTATCACCATAAATTTAGATTTACTTATATTTACACTAAGATTATTATCACAAAGCCATTTATATACATTATTCAAGTCAAAATTTATATCATCTGTAATTTGATCCAAATTGTTTCCACTTACATAAATCATTGTATCATCTGCAAACATAGTTAGCTCACATTTATTAACATAATGAACAATGTCATTTATATACAAATCAAAGAGAGTGGGTCCCAGAACAGTTCCTTGTGGAACTCCAAACTTGGTTTTTAATTCTTCAGATATAGAGTTTCTGAATTTAACTTTTTGTTTTCTCTGTTCCAAGTAGCACTATCCATTTTAGAACTGTACCCCCAAACCCCATTCTACTCAGCTTACGAACCAACAAGCTTCTGTCCACAGTTTCAAATGCACGCCGGAAATCTAAGAAAACCGCCAGCACGATATCACCCTTATCGATAGTTTTAAACCAATTATCACATACATTTATTATCGAATATTCACATGAATAGTTTCTTCTGAAACCTGATTGATTGTCCATTAAAATATTGTTAGCATCACAGAACTCTAACAACTGATTATTTACTGTATTTTCTAATATTTTTTCACATATTGCAAAAATCATTCCAATATTCAAAAAAGGGAACAAAGAAGACTTGAACAATTATATGCCAATTTCAATACTGAACACCTTCTCAAAAATTGTTGAAAAAATTATTAAAAATAGGGTTATATTATTCATTGAAACACATTTAAAATTTAACCGATATCAGTATGGATTTCAAAAAAATTCTAGTACACTGGGGGCAGAAGTGGATTTTCCGGAGTTTGTATATAAAGAGGTTGATAAAGTAAACTTTGTAGCAGGGGTGTATATAGATTTACAAAAGGCATTTGATACAGTAGGCATAGAAGAGATGCTATCAAAATTATACAAGATGGGTTTTAGGGGCAGATGCTACGATTTGCATAAAACAAATTTATTAAATAGACGACATTATACTACCTATAATATTAGTTTGAATGGTTTCGACAATGTTTCTTCTGTATTTGTGGAATTCTGGACTTCCATTGTCTATAAAAATATATCTGAAACAAAAATAAAAGAAAAGAAAAGAAAATTTGATTAGTAAGTGGCAAGAAAAGAAAATAGCTGAAAAATTAAATTCAATGAATTAGTAGTATCTGAAAAAAGGAATGAAATAATATTAGTAAATAATAAGTTGGAAAATGGTGAAAAAATAAAATTATACAATATACACGACGTTTCGGTTAGTTGGGTATCTCTAACCGTTCTCAAGTGTAAACTACCTATAATAAATGTGAAAGTGATATGGCACAAGTGAAAATAGGAGTACCACAAGGATCAGTGTTGGGACCTCTTCTGTACTTGCTGTATGTACATGGCCTTAAATTTTTAGAATTAAAATCTAGATACTTCATGTTTGCTGTGTTGCTATGTTCACTAGTGGTGTCGTCGCCATGTCTAAGAGAGCTGGAACATAAATTAAATGAAGACCTGAAAGTATATAACCAATGGCTGTGTTATAATAAGCTAAAAGTAAATATATATAAGACTGTATATATGCTCATTAGTCAAAAAAACAAAAGGAGAGAGGATGTCAATGTGTTTTCAAATGAATTTAAATTAAAAGAAGTAGGAATTCATAAATACTTGAGACTGACTATTACAAAGAACCTTTCATGGGAAAAACACATTTAAAGTCTTTGTAAAAAAATATAACCTATGATTGGAGCCATTAGACGATGTAGTGATCAATTGAATACAAACACCCAAAAGTTAACGCTTTTATTGAATCACACTTCAGATATATGATCCCATGTTGGGGGAATACAGCAAAAAGTTTAATTGAAAAGATTCAAAGAACCCAAAATAAGGCCATAAAAAGTATACATCGTCTAGATTGGCATACCCCACTCTTCAGTTATACCAGACTACAGAGTACTTAAATATTGTTGATATTAAAACTGTGGAACAAGTTAAACTTATTTATTCTATAAAAAATCGAAGCATAAAAAGTCAAGCAGGACTAATACAGCAGTCAGAATTTCACGCATATCAAACACGCAGAAGAGAGGAATTTAGGAATGAATATGCCAGAACACAAAAAGGAAAAAATACTCCCATATATTAAGGATGTATAAAATATAATACCATCCCTCTAATGATAAAAGAAGAAAAGACAACTAAAAAAATGTGCCATAACCTAAGGAAGTACTTGAACTCTCTTCATGTGCAAAATATCTAATATTTCTGATGTGTTTGTAAAATTTATTTTTGTTTTTGGATTTTTGTTGATGAGGGGATTTTGTAATTTGTTTTAGAGGCTCCTGTACCAGTTTTGAATTTAAAACTGTTTTGGAGTCTGTGATAAATAAATAAATTATTATTATTATTATTATAACAGGAAAGTGATCATATTTTTGGACTGTTATCGTGGCCAACTGCGACCAATTTTATTGACCCATATTTCAAGAAGTACTATTAGGGATTTTTTTCACAAAAAAATAATGATGGATTCTGAATCAGAATCATTGGAAACATACCCATACCGATTTTCATCGTCATAAAATACAGGGTGTTCGATAAAACGAATTACTCTATTTTTTTCGATATGTCATCAAAAAATGTACTATTATGGTATTTTTGGAAAAAACTAGTGACAAAATATTATTTAGGATTGCTTTGAACATATCTGTATCAATTTTTATCATTCAAATATACAATTTGACGGAAAAAAAATGAAAAAAGGATAAGTGGGCAATATTTTTTCTGTATGATACTTCTTTTAACAATAAGTGTTATTCTCAGTCAAAACTTACAGCTCCATTTGAGAGTACGAACCTAGATTATATTCCGTCCAAACACAGAAATTTGAGTGAAATTGAACTGGGTTTTAGTTGATACTTAGTACCTATAACATATTTTCTGTTGTAAATTATTGGGTGTCCTATATCGGCCTTGAGATTTTATGTTATATCTATTTTGTGTAGAAAAGATCAACTTGATAACTCTCCAAAAATATCTAGAATCAAAATCGTCTACAAATTAGAATTATTCGTGTTAAATGATTGACCAGTAATTCAGGTTCTCACAGTAACAGCATCAAGAATGAAGAGTGATGTGAAAAATATGTTATTTATTAGCTGTCAACTAATGATAGTTTTGTAGTTTATACTGTTTCAAAGACTTAGAAAACACGAAAAATGTCATATTCTTCACGGGAATATATATATATATATATATATATATATATATATATATATATATATATATATATATAATATATTATATATAATTGAAAAATATTGAACACAATTTCAATTACAATTGAACAAAAATTTTGGAGAAAGAAAAGATTCCAACATGTGGAGAAATTACAGAAATGATACATATTTAGATAACTTTACCTAAAATTATAAACGATGGCACGAATGTTAAATGTTTATGCACGATATATACAGGTATATTCTTATCAGTACATGAATAAAAACCAAAAATTACAAACCACAAAAATAAATACATCAAATTCGACCTTAAATAAATCATACACTCAATTGAAATGATTGAGTAATATAACAGACAACTAAGTCCACAACCCAGAGATTATGCCCTAGGCCCGTGAGGCCCTGGCCTAAAACGGTATAATTTGAGGGGCGGCAAGTTTTTTGAAATCCCTAAATTTTAAAGGCGAAAAGAAGTATAGATAATTCATTTTAAAAATTGGTTCAGATTAATTTTCATAAAAAAATTTCTATTGCATAGAAATATATTACAATTTAATTTTTTTATTTACTCCTCAATCTATGGATAAGATATTGATTTTTCAATAGATCATTCTTGATCTTTATCATCTAACGTTCATTACTTTATATATCTTTCCTTTTTATTTCTCTACTGAGATTAATTATACATGTATAAAGCGTATTGAAATTACTTAATCTAAATAAAGTGTTTTCAGTGTGAAATAAAAATACGTTAGAGTTGCATGTATCGAATATCATTTTGGTGTTCATTTAAAAGTCAGAACATTATTTGTTTATAAAAATAATTTTTCGTTAAAAATTAATCCCTTCTTGTTTCCATTGAAAAAATTAAAATTTTTATTTTCATCTAAAATCGAAAAATAAAATTATTCGTTATTATATAGAAAAAAGAAATTTTCAAGTTGATTAATTAAAAAAACTGTTCATTACTCATCTGTCTGAAGTTTATTACTTTTTATCTATAATGTTTATTAGTTATATTTAAAAATATTATTTCGATAAAATGAAGTAATTTCAAAATAAAAGTATTGGATCAAAATTTTTGAAATTAATTTCATCAAAAAGGGCGGTTCATCAAAAGAGGCCTAAGGCGGCAGTAAGACTAAATTCGCCACTGCAAATACCATATATATATATATAGGTATATATATATATATACATATATATATATATATATATATATATATATATATATATATATATATATATATATATATATATATATATTTATATATATATATGTATATATATATATTATATATATATATATGTATATATATATATATATATATATATTTTTTTTATATATATATATATATATATATATATATATTTATATAGTATATATATATATTATATATATATATATATATATATATAAATATATATATATATATATATATATATATATATATATATATATATATATATATATATATATATATATACATAGTTGTCTTAATTGCCATGGGCCACTATTGCTATCTCGGTAACTATAAGAACTAAGACAAAATGTGCAGTTTTTTGTCTTTTTATCATTGGAATGCAAACGAATATGAACATGTGATACATCGTGAAAATCAGAAAAAAGTTTCTTCAAGAAATGGAATAAAAAATACAGGTCCATATTTAACAAAAGTAAGTTGATGCTAATATCTTGAAAACTAGACGAAGTGAGTTTCCCTGAAAAATACCAAATTGAACAACTAAAATACAAAAATTTTTTGTGAGAGGTAGGTATTATTTTTGAGATTTTCACCAAAAAGTTTTGAGCAATTTTTCGAAAAACCCCCGTAGCTTGACAAAGAATTTTTTTCTCAAATCTGAAACTAGATTTTCATTGTCCTCCAAAAACTGCACATTTTGTCTAATTTGACCAACCTTGTAGTTCTTATAGCTACCGAGATAGCAATAGTGACCCATTAAGACACCCTGTATATATATATATATATATATATATATATATATATATATATATATATATATATATATTTATATATATATATATATATATATATATATATATATATATATATATATATATATATATATATATACCTTTATACATAATATAATATATATATATATATATAATATATAATATAATATATACATATATATATATATATATATATATATATATATATATACATGGGCGTATCCAAGGGAGGGGGGGGGGGTCACCTGCCCCCCTGGAAATCTCGCAGAACATGTATGAACTCGCCTAATTACGTTGTACGTGCCCTATTTGGATTCATTATTATATTCCTTAGAGGCAAGAACATTAACCAGCGTTTGCTCTTTCATTGTTACACCCTGCTCAAATAATGAAAATTACACTTTCAAAATTAAGGAAGTGTACTATGAATTAATGTACTGAACTATGGCGCGCTTCTTGGGTTAACAAGCGGGAGGACTACGAAGATCTGAAGATAACGGAATTAATCTCAGCAGACGGTTTTTATCCGAAGTGAAAACAGTCCTAGAAATTTCACTGGCAATGCCTTATTACACAGCTACAATTGAAAGATCATTCAGTAAGCTCAGACGCGTGGAAACGTGGCTGAGATCAACAATGATTGAAGACACATTGAATGGACTTTGTTTGCTCAGTGCATATAAACAGTATGGGCGATTCTTTCACGGAAGACGTTATAAACCGTTTTGCAGAAGATCCTCGAAAATTACTTTTAAAGTAGAAGCGATTTAAATAAAATAAAAATGCATGCATAGTCAAATTTACTTTTATTCATTTAACTACCTATAAAGTAGGATCATTTTCGGCTGTTTGCCCTACACACTGCACCACATATACTGGTGGGTGTGTGGGTGTATGACAAAACCTCTGCGGTCGCTGCGGACGATCCGACCTAAAAAATCTGACTTCCCGCCCCCCTTAGCCAGAAGCTGGGTACGCCCATGTATATATATATATATATATATATATATATATATATATATATATAGGTATACATATTTAATTCATACAGAATTATTTTTTTTCATGAATGCTATGAATCCAAACAACACTAATTTTTCCAAGATTTGTAATATAATCAGAATATCATTCTTTGAAATGTATTCCATGGGAATATAAGCAAAATTATGTCTAGAAACAAATGATCAGGATGATATTTTCAAGTGGCAGAAGTCGATTAACAAACACTAATAAATCTAAAGTAGTTCTCGACCTTGAGACAGTGAAGAAGCAATAGTTATGTGAAATTTTCATGATTTCTAAATATGTGGATATAATCACCTTAGAATATATTCACATAATTATTATCATATTTTTAACTAGATTTCGAAGGGGGTTCGTAAGCATTGTTTTCTGAATAAAATGTTTCCAATGACATGAGTTCATATAATAGTCAGTGATTTATAATTTTATCATCTTCTATGCACTGCCTCGAATTGCATAATGAGAAACTTTTGACATTTTTCGCAAAAGATTCTTGCAAGAAGTAAGAATAAATTTAGAGATATACTACGGATATGTTTCAACACTATCAACTTATTATTTATTTATAATCATTTTGCTTAATATAACTACATCACTTATATTTTTAGGCTCTTGCACCGTATATTATTAAACTAAGTTTAATGATAAACCGAGTTTAATTTGACGTTTTCGCTTGCACCAAAAAATAAACGGCGTTGAAGCCGTCTTAAACCCCGCATAAACCAAGTTTAGTTAAACGACGTTTTATAATAAAACGGTGCAAGAGCCTGATAATTATCTACCAAAGATTTCAAATATTATTAAAGTTTAGGAGCATTGACAATATTATCAAACAACAGCAGAGCAGGCACTTGTTTACATCTTAGGAGACGTAGACTAGTGGTTCTAGATTCCTTAGGTACTTGATTAACATGAAGATGCCAATGAAGTTAATTACATGAAGCTGGGGCGTGATCATTAAAGTTAACAGGAAAACATGTATGTCTATTCAAATATATTCAATAAAGCAAAACTAATTTTTTTCCGCAAACGTCATGAAATGGCGACTTTTTTAACTTCATATCTCAATGTTCAAGTTTGATTTCACAGGCGTCCTTTTGTTTTTACTTTTCTGTCCGGCCGTGAGCATACAAAAAAGTACACTTTTTTGTACTTTCACGGCAATATCAAGAACGTCGGGCGGCGTACAGTTGGGTTCCGAATCCGATACTATGTAAATCTGCAAGAAAAATTTTATATATTTTAATACAACAAGTCATTTCTTAATACTAGGGTACTTACCAAAAACGCACAGTACTATAATGCGTAGATAAGTGACTTTAAATGTGTCTGACAATTATTTTGTTGAATTGTCAAATTTGTGTTGCCTTGACATCTACAAAACCAGTAAGCAAAGCAATCTAGTTTTACGTTTCTTCGCATCTAATCCTCTTTAAAATTATCATCTGAATTCTATCGTTTGAACACCGTTTGCGGAAAAAGCACTTTTTGTGGCTCGACTAAAATTGTCGGCCTCACTGCGTTCAGCCGACAAACATTTAGGCTGGCTTCAGACTAGGCGGAACGCGGAAATGTCAAATCTGAATTTTAGACCAATCGAAACGTTCGTAACGATTCCCAAGGTCATTCCGCGTTAAATTGTTGAAATTTAGTCAACTTATGTTGGCGGAATTTGACATTTCCGCGTTCCGCCTAGTCTGAAGCCAGCCTTAGTCTCGCCACAAAAAAAAAAAATATATATATATATATATAATATATATATATATATATATATATACATAAAGTAAAGGTAGATATTTAATCTTAGAATATTTTATTATACAAAAGTTACATTTCCTTTATATGAAAAGTACAAAATGTGCATTGCATGTATGACATGTTCCTTGAACTATTCGGTACAACAGTCGAATATTCTTGTGTTGAAATTATATTTTTTTCTGCCATGGACACAACTGCCGTTGATGTACCTGGTCGCAAATCGGGTTCTAGTACCTTATAAAACTCATTTTTACCCACAAACTGATTGATACATTTTCCATTGCGATACGCATAAAACAGGCGGCGATCCTTTGCTGCTGCTGGACGAAGGGCTATGTACATTCGGTAAAATTTACTATATTCTTCAGTAACTACAAATCTCCTGTTTACATCATTCTTTGTTTGCTTGAGATTCACAATTAATAACGTTCCCGAATCTTCAATATCATCTAATGTTACATGGTTGATTTCACAAATTCGACAAAGCTCCTGCAATTCCAAATACAACAACAGCCATTAAATAAACTTCATCGGGAGCATTACCTATTTAAAAAATCTCTAATTAGTGTACTCGTAAAAATCGCAGCTTTCTTGGGCGTGTAACCTTTCCCATTTTGTTTCAGAAATGTAGTTAGTTTAAAATATTTTGAAATGTCTAAATTATTATTTTAATCATTGAATAATTCGACCACACTGTTGATGGCTCTTGTTGTTGTGCCAATTCCGGAAAATAAACCAATAATACCGTCTCCGAGAAAGAACTGCATGTCTTTTTCATCTTCCATTCCATGAATCTTGAATACGCGGTCTAGTAAATTTTCCTCGATTTAGCTGGCAATAATTTTTGTGACGCTACTTTTGCTGCTTCTACTAACTCCAGTGGAGTCGGAGAAAACTCGGAATCAAACATTTTTTCACTTGATATTATTCGAAATAACTACTAAACAACTACTAAGTTCGCAATTTTTAAATCAAATCACAGAATTAAATTTACAGATTAACAGATTATACACGGGAAAAATATTAGATTTTAGCTCTCGCTTTTTTGTCTCCCTCCGCTCAACCTCGAGCTAAAATCTAATTCTTCTCTCCCTTGTATAATAAATAACTATTTATACAATTTACCAAATTTTGTTAGTGTAATTCAGATAAATAAATTGTTTTTTCGTCAAGTAAGATGAATTTCCACAAAATAAAAAATTATTCATAAAAATATAATGATAAATAATACAAAAAACATTCATTTATGCCATTTAATCTTTTTCAATCATATAAAATATCAAATTATTACTCTAAATCGCCTCAAACCCAAAACTTATTCACTGAAATAACAGAAGTCGAAATACAACAACCGCCATTGAAACTGAAATGTTTATTGAGATCAGCATTTAGTTTATTTTAACGAAGCATTAATATCAGAACACGAATTCGTATGAAAATCGTTTATCACTCGGGCAGTATTGTTTACTTCGTCGAAATCTGCAAGTTCACTCCAGGAACACCAGACGTTGTCAAGGGGGTTTATAATGTGCATGTGCGATCATGGTGACTCTGAAAATATTAACCCCTTAATGCATGATTTTTTTAAAATTAATTAAAAAAAAGGTACAGTGGGAAAAAGACATATATTTCATCAAAAAAATATTTAAAGAAATTAAACATAATATTCTTTGCCAAAAAAAAAACTGGTTTGTGCCAAATAAGGGACAGCATGCAAAATGAACTAAAAATATTTTATACAGCCAATATTTCATCTTCATCTGACATTTTGTCTTCACTTTCATTTGGATTAAAATTATGTATAAGTACATTTTCTTATGCATAAAATACCTTGGGATCCATATAGGGTTGCCGGTAATAATGATTATCCTCCCGACCTCCCGGGTTACAATAATTTCTCCGGTTTTTCTGAAATTATACGTAACCGTCGCTGTAACAAAACTTCGATCTTTTTTATCGAACTAGGTTCTATTAAACAAACACTATAATGATATAGTTTGAAAATTATGTACATAGTTCAACTGATATAATTTCTTCTACTTTCTTGAAACTTCATATCTGTGGAAGTAATACGAATAGAATGATACAAAAAGGAGAATATATTCTAAATACTGGAAAAAGTTGACAATTGTTTCCTTTTCTGCTATAATTCGGGGTTTCTGCTCAAATTATCAAAAATGGCCTCTGATAGTTACTGGAACCAATATTCGATGAGTTGAAAATTTTTTTCTTATGATTTATCCGTTTTTGCAATTTCATTGTTCATTCAGGGTCTCTCAGATGAAACTTTTCACCTTTCTTTTAATATAAAGACGTGAAACATGATTATGATTTTATGATGAAAAACCGTCAAATATTAGATACTGCTCGAAAGCAAAGTGAATATAAATTTAAAATTGATTGAAAATTTCTTGCAACCCCCCTCCCCCCTTAGTGGACTTATAAATTTCTCCCGGGTTGGCCCTGTCGAGAGTTGGCAACCCTAGATCCATAATATATCAGAATAAGATTTCTTTCACATCTTCTAAATTCATAATCGGCAGATATGGTCAAGTCAGATATACTTTTGAACTGCATAATGTTCCATATATGGCACAATATGGTCAAGTCAGATATACTTGAATTGCATAATGTTCCATATATGGCACAAAGTGATTTTTAGATGAAAAATGTCAATTATTCAAAAATACGAGTACTTGCCACTATGAGGCAGTTACTAGAAGTATATTTTTTACAAGAACAATTTTTATTGGGTAGAAAGTTACGTGGATGAACTCAAAACTATTACTCAATCTACAATAATACTGACAAGCATTCATTTTGATTCAAGCTGATTCATCGTCACCATTTTGAAAAACGTATCTAACTGCGAAATAATTACAGAGAGGGAGCTGCCTCTTTGAAAATATGATTGTACGAGGTATGGCAATTTGAAACCCGGAATCGGCCGATATCTCCCGAACTAAACACACCAGCCGGCGCGTTCTGGTCTCGTTCGAAAGAGGGGACTCTTCAGTAGTACCAGTTAAATTTTGAACGCGGTATCACGTTTAGTTTGTGTTTCCCGCGTGCTTTTGTAAAGCAAGGTTTTTTCTATACGTCGCGAAAATGAGTGACCTAATTAAGAGGCAACGCGCGGTTATCGAATTTTTGGTTAAAACAAACGAAACCTCCGCGGAAATCTTTCGTAAACTTAAAGACGTGTATGGAGATGATTCTCTGTCAAAAACTGCCGTGTTCGAGTGGGCAAAGCGGTTCAGGGAGGGACGTGTTTCGATAGAGGACGATCCGAGGCCGGGCGCAGCCGTCATCTCTCGTACCCCCACCAATGTCGATCGTATCCGCACGTTGGTAACATCAGACCGTCGGTTAACACTCCGAGAGTTGTCCTACAAGTTAAACATCAATAAGGAAACCATTAGGCAGATTTTACACGAGGAGCTAGACATGAGAAAGATTTGTGCAAAGATGGTGCCGAAAATGCTCACGTTGGACCAAAAACACCTTCGAATGTCCATCTGCAGTGACCTTTTAGAGAAAATTGAGACAGATGGGAGGGACTGGATGAGTACTGTGGTAACCGGAGATGAATCTTGGATATTCGAGTACGATCCCGAAACGCGTAGACAGAGTCAGCAGTGGGTAGAACGCGGGGGGGAGCGCCCGAAGAAAGCCAGGATGTCCAAATCGAAAATGAAGTCCATGCTCGTAATTTTCTTTGATATCAAAGGCGTAATTCATCGGGAATACGTTCCAGAGGGACAAACAGTGACCGGACTGTACTACCAAGGTGTCTTTGAGCGGCTGAGGGCCCGTATTTTCCGCGTGAGGCCCGAACTCGCGGAGAATGGTTGGCTCTTGCATCATGACAATGCACCTGCACATTCGTCGATACGAATTCGCGAGTTTTTAGCCAAAAAAAGCATCGCAACGTTGCCGCACCCCCCCTACAGCCCCGACCTCGCTCCCTGCGACTTCTTCCTATTCCCAAAGATGAAGCAGTACCTGAAGGGGACCCACCACGGCGGTGTACAGGAGGCGAAAGAAGCTGCGACGGTGGCGCTGAACACCCTAACTGAAGACGACTACCGTGGGTGCTTCGAGGCGTGGGAGCGGAGGTGGAAGCGGTGCGTGGAACTCCAAGGAGACTACTGTGAGGGATTATGATCGAAATTTCGCCGAAAATTAATTTAGCTGCCCCTCGGAGCTCGATTCCGGGTTTCAAATTGCCATACCTCGTATGTGCCTGAAATGGTAATTCATGCATATAAAGTATTTCTCTGGCGTATGTATTAAAGAGGTGTAAACCATTGGTTTGTGCCATATTTGGCACAAACATGATGCAACAAGGGGTTAAGATGAGGTAGGAAAACATGATAGACATGCCATAATGTTCCCCAGGGCCGACCCAAGGGTATGTGCCGCCCGGGTGCAAGATATAATTTGCCCGCCTCTTTCTCTTCAGAACATCAATGTTATATTCAGTCAATAATAATAATAACTGCGTTGATTTGAGATTCTGATTTTAATTATTAGATTACTGTTAATCTATTTAAGAAATAATTTAAAATAAAAATGATAAAGGTAACTTTTTATAAACTTTATTACTTTGTATAATTTCAAAAAATTATGTATTTTAAACAAACATAAAAAAGATAGCACTTTCATATAATCCTTAGCTATAAGTAACAAAAAAAAATACTCAACCTATAGGTATACATAATTTTGTATTGATCTTTTTCTCTCTATTAGCACTTTGAACTTAGATGCTTCATACGTTATAAATATAAATTAAACTAGTGAACTATACTAAGGTACAAACATTTCAATTAACCATCGAAAGTAACTTTTCTTTCTCTTTTAATTGCAAATTCTTCAATTAAAACTGTCATAAATAACGCTTCGCAGATATATCTCTCCATGCTTATCATAGTCAAATTTTTAAGCCTATTCTGGCTCATAGCCGATCTGAGATAGTTTTTAATTATTTTCAATTTTGAAAAAAGATTTTTCAACATGAGCAACGTTGACAGGCATCGTTAATAACGAATCTGATAAAGCTAGATATAGGTTTGGGAAAAATATTAGTTTAAATTATGTTTGCCTTTCATGTTGAAACTATTGTCATATCCCTGTCCTCTCATAAGTATCTTTAATATCAATATGTAATTCTTTCAAATAATTTAATAAAAATAAAAGCTTGAATTTTAAAATAATCAAACGAAAGAATTTCGCTCCTACTTCATACTTGTATTCAATCACCTAATAAATTAAATTAACACAGGTTTCAAAATTGTCCTCCTATATATGACGCCATGACAGCGGCATACATAAAGGATAGTCCAAAAGGGCACAAAAAGTACAATATTTTGTCTCAATAGAGTACTGCCTAAATCTAGGTGATTTTCCAAAATCTACTGTTTTGCTGCCTACATGCTGACCTATATCCACGAAGCGGTAACTCGTGTGTCGACATATTGACGGTGTACAAAGTAATATTTTTATAGCGATCGGCATCTTTTTGAATGTGTGTATAAATTTTAAAAAATTTATGTTTTGCCGCCCTTTTGTAGAATGCCGCCCGAGTGCCATGCACTCCTTGCACCCTCGGCACGGGCCGGTCCTGATGTTCCCAGATATATTTTATATGAATGCACGAAAAGTATATCCACTGAAATAAATGTACATACATAACCAAACCGTTGAAATCCAAGCTTGCAACATAATTCATCTTGGCAAGAACCCACTGAATTGAGACAGCACCCATTTGTTTCTACATGGGTCATTGACAACAAACAATTTCCAATAAAACAGCATACCACACTTAGAATTTATGTTATCTTACCTTATCTGAGCAAATCCAGATTTTGCTGCACTGGATATAACTAAGATCTAGATCATTGATTCCCAAAGTGGTACAGGTGGACCGCCAGGGGCCCACCGGAGACTCTACGGGGTCTACGTTGGCGTGACAAAAAACGTGGATTCACATTTCGTAAGCGGGGGTCCACGAAAATTTATCTGGTTTCGATAGTGAAGAACTGAAATAATGGCTTGACTTCACCTATCAATGTAGGTAGATTCACAGCACAATCAATCAATCAATTAATCAACCAATCAATTAATCAACCAATCAATTCCCACTTTTTTTTTTAAACTGTTAATTCGTGGTTGGAACTTAGCCGCAACGCAAATTTCCATAGTTAGATCTAATCTTCACTTTTTTGTCCAGTTTTGGGAATATCGTGGAAATGCAGCTGCAGGGGGTCCACCAGAACCAGCACAATTTATAAAAAGGTCTATGAGCAAAAAAGTTTGGGAACCTCTGATCTAGATGGAACCTTGCTTTTGTCGCGTACCGCGCAGTCTCATGGGCCTTATGACGTTATGAGGTCGAGGTTATCCCATTTGGGCTACTTACTACGTACTGTGTAGATTATAGAGTATTCAATTAAATGAAGTGGGACATACCGTAATGTACTTGCATACCATCATCATTTTTTCCAAAACCAAGAGGGAACTTCTGAAAAAATAACTATACCTATACTTTCAAACATTTAGAAAGGACCACCATACCGCTGGAACAGATTATAGGTAGGTATGCTAGGCTAGAAACTTCATCAGTGTTCTTTGTACACATAATGGATGAATATGGCATAGGTATCACTGAAGTGGAATAACCCCATAAATACAGATTAAAGCCAAAACTCGCTGGACGAATACAAAATTTCTCAGGGTTGTGCAACTATTGTAGAAAACTCTGCAGAAATTTACATGCGACAAGTGTGAAAGATTAAGCTGTTGAAGATACTTATATAGTCAACAAATTTTTCTATAAAAATAGTACGTAGTTGCTCAATAACTAAATTCTGAAATTTTAAATTTCAAATAATTTAAGACAAGCATTTATCTTTCAAAAATGATAGCAGCATCAATCTACAACATTATGATGCTGGAAATAATATTCAAAAATGTGTATCAGCCCAAATGCCTACTATCTCCCAAGAAATTCAGTTCTGATAACTGATTAGTCTCATTTCAGCCTTCCGTGTCGAACTGTCAATTCATCACGTTTTGTTCTTTTCTTTTCACACGATCGGTTGGCAGTTCTAGTCCATTTTAACATGATACAAATCGGTCAGGCTATTCCGTCAGTTTTCTCTCCAAATTTTTGTTTTCCCTCCGTTTTTGCTTTCTACGACCAGGATGAAATTAAGATTTAAATGAGTACTGCAATGATCTTATAAAAAGCCTTTGAAAATCAAAAACTGATAGGAAAGCTGAAACGAGGGGGGGAGAACTGACCGGATGGTCAAACCTATTTGTTTCATTTTAGCTCGCTAACTGAACGGATCGTGAAAACAGAAATTAACGAAAACGTATTATGAACTGACGGTTCGACTGAAACAGAGACGGAAATGCGAACTGAAATGGTAGTGTAAGAAGCCTTTAAAAGTCTTTCCATTTTGTTATAATTATCACCTCAAATAAATGTGTACGTCATTTTCAGTTGTCAGTTCTAATCCATTTTCACATTATTTGATATAATAATTGTCACTCAAATAAATGTCAACATGATTTTAGTTGACAGGAATTATGCAAATTCGTCTGGGCATCCCGTCAGTTATCGTTCTCCATTTCAGTTTTCCTATCAGTTTTTGCTTTATACATACAGAATGAACTTACAGTTCGACTGAAGCGGAGATGGAAATGAGAATTGAAATGATCGTTTAAAAATCTTTTAAATTGATATGTTTATGGAAAGTATCTATATTCCCAATGCAAAAACGTAGTGAGCTGCATTAGGTGTTAAGGCTGAGAATCCTTAATATTCAGTTTTGAAATTATTCCTGCAAATAAAAGTACCTTTACATTCCAATGTAAAATTGTAGTCGTCCTAAGCCTATAAGCAATATGGTGACGTCATCGTTTATAAGAATTTTAACCAATCATGACACGGCCAGTCGTGACGTCACAAGTATGCTGTTGCCAAATTCCGAGCATCTCAAGTGTAATGAAAATAATGTTTTTAATAATTACAGAGCAAGTTTATTAAAATCGAGACAAAGGACAATGAATGATAACTAAAAGTATATTTTCCATTAAAATATTAAAACTCAAACGAAGGCGGTATTATGTGAATTACACGATGAATGTTTATTTGTATATTATAGTTATTTTGGGTCTTAAATAAGATAAAGTATTACGACAAAATATATTTATATCAAGAAAAAAATGGTTTAAAATTAATTAACACACCTAAGTAATAATTGAATTGTATATGTATATTATTTATATAGAAGAATAATAATAGAATAATAACTGAGATTGAATTCTCGCACATCACTTGGTGAAACGTCATAAAGAATAAAGTATAAACTTTAAAATAAAAAACACTTGGCTTATGTTTCACAATATAAAAAATATTTAGATACTGTATTTAGCAGTAACGAAAAGTCTGTTGAATTATATTAACAAAATTAAGATGTGCTGCCCTCTGTGTATGAGTGGAGTATAATATACCCCACTAACCCCACTACTGTTAGGAGTTAGTTGATAGTTAGACGTTGTTGAAGTGAGTCATATTAAGTTGTACTGTTATATTTGTTAGTTCGTTATCATTCTAAAGTAAAGAATAAAGAAATAACTACAAAGTGTTGTGCTGATTACTCTGGTTCACTATTAATTCTTATCACCGCTTGGACAAAACTCTATAGGTTATGGGTCCAGTATAAAGTGATTATTGAATTAAACGTAGGAGTGCACAATGCAGAATTACATACAAAGCGTGTCTAAGTTGAAAGGCAGAGAAAACTACTCTGAGTGGGCATTCGCAGCTGAGAATTTCCTACTACTCGATGGATTAAAAGGTACGATCGATGGAACGGAAACCGATTCAGCGAAAGTAGCTCAAGCAAGAGCGAAATTAATATTAATGATAGATCCAAGCTTGTTTATTCACATCAAAAATACAAAGAGCGCAAAAGAACTATGGATTGCTCTCAAAACAATGTACGATGATGCTGGATTTTCAAGAAGAATCAGTTTGCTGAGGCTGTTGATATCATCGAGATTAGAAGACATGGACAACAATATGGCGTCTTATGTCAATCAAATTATCGAAACAGCGCAAAAGTTGAGAAATACTGGTTTCAATATTGATGAAGAATGGATCGAATCTCTTCTCCTAGCAGGATTGCCTGATAGATTCTCACCGATGATTATGGCTATTGAACATAGTGGAATATTAATCACGAGTGATTCTATAAAAACAAAATTATTAGATATGGCGGATGACAAAATAGGTGCGGGAAATGCTTTTTTCTACAAGCGTGCACTTTCAACCCTTTTCCCGCACGCATTTCAATTCGTAAAGAGTCACATTGCCAAACAGTGCGGGAAAAACCCCTGCTAATCCATTTCCGCACGCGTTTGCGTGCGGTAATGGAATAGCGGGAATTTTTCCCGCACGCTTTTATTAGAGAATAACCTGAATAATGATATGTCTCTATGCACCGAACGCCACCGACGACGTTACTATGAAAACGACATGTGAATTAACATAATATGTCATTAGTATGAAATTATTTGAATATATCAAATCAAATTTCATCGGTGTGTTAAAATCTCCGTTAAAATAAGCGCTTGTAGAAAAAATATTGTTCCTAACTCGTGCGGAAAGAGTCTTTCCGCACTTGTTAGGAAAATAACTATTATTAGCAGTAACTGTGAACTATCATCTCATAGGGGAAAGAAATTTGACAGTAACAAGGTTGGCAATACTAAAAGTCAAAATTCCCAGTCAACCGAAATCAAATGTCAATGGTATTGGTATGATAAGTGATATACGATGTTACAATTGTAAACAATTAGGCCATTATAAAAATAAGTGTCCTGGTTTGAAAAAGGAATATAATACAATAAATACTGGAAATGCATTTAGCGCAGTATTTTTAACTGGAAAAAACTTTAGTAAAACGGACTGGTTCATTGATTCGGGAGCTAGTGTACACTTGACAGCAAACAAAGATTGGCTGATAAATCCAAGGAAAACAAGTGAAACACATGAAATAATTATAGCAGACAAACCTAAAGTGTCAGTTGAAAGCGCAGGTAATCTGAATATTGTAACAAAAGTTGAAAATAAGGAATATGAAGTGCAAGTAAAAAATGTTTTATACATTCCTGCACTTGCAACCAATCTATTATCTGTAAGCCAAATGATTGCGAATGGAAATTTAGTAACTTTTGAAGGAGATTTTTGTCGAATCGAAAACAATAAAGGAGAAACAATTGGTATAGCCAAACTAGTAGATAACATGTATAAGTTGGAGACCAAGAAGTCACGGCAATGTTTTTTAGCTGCAGGATCAGTGACAGGTGAAACTTGGCATCGTAGACTAGGTCATCTAAATGAAAAAGAACTGAAAAAAATGTTAAATGGAGCAGTTGATGGAATGACTTGTAAAGGGGGAGTTAGCATTAGCCGAAACAATTGTGAAATATGCAATGAAGGTAAGCAATGCAGATAACCCTTCCCACATAAAGGATCCCGTGCTTCAAAAATATTGGAAATAGTACATGCAGACGTATGTGGTCCAATGGAAGAAAAGTCCATAGGAGGTTCCAGATATTTTTTGCTTTTTCAGGATGATTTTACGAAAATGGCTTTTGTTTATTTTTTAACGAATAAGGATCAGTGCTTTGATTATTTTATGCAATTTAAATCTCTTGTAGAAAATCAAACTGAGATGAAAATAAAAGTACTAAGAACCGATAATGGTGGAGAGTTCTGTGGAAAACTGTTTGAACAATATTTGAAAAGTTCAGGGATATTGCATCAAAAGTCAAATCACTACACGACAGAACAAAATGGGTCAGCTGAAAGATTAAATAGGACCATAGTTGAAAGAGCTAGATGTTTACTGTATGATGCAGATTTGAAAAAACTTTTTTGGGCTGAAGCAGTGAATACAGCAGTATATCTTAGAAATCGAAGTACAATGTCTGAATTAAATGATAGAACACCATTTGAAGCTTGGTTTGGTAATAAACCTGATATCAATCATTTAAGAATATTCGGAAGCAAGGTTATGGTCCACAAACCAAAGATACACCAATTAAAATGGGATAAAAAGTCCTCAAAAATGATTCTTGTAGGATATAGTGAAACATGTAAAGGATATAGATTGTATAATCCTGAAGCAAATACTGTTGTTACAAGAAGAGATGTTGTGATAATGGAAGAAGAAGGAAATGAAATAGATATTGTCATAAATGAAATCGAAGAAGTATCAGATTCAGTGGGGGACAACCAACCCACTAAAATTCAAGGCGATGATGAAGTTGAAAGTAACACAACTGAAAGTTCTTCAAGTGACGAAGAACGTCAAGTTGTAGATACAGAGTAGGAAGGAGACATTCGGAAAGAATTCCAAAGCCAAAACAATTCAAAGATTTTGTTACATACATGTGTATGAAGGATTCATATGAAATTGATCCATTAACAGTAGACGAGGCATTATCAAGACCAGAAGCTGAAAATTGGAGGAAAGCTATGAAGGAAGAATTGGAAAGTTTTGATAAAAATGAAGCATGGCAACTGGTTCATTGGCCAAGTCCTCCAGCTACAGTGGTGAACTGTAAGTGGGTATTCAAGAAAAAAGTGAATTGTGAAGGTGAAGTGAAGTTCAGAGCAAGACTTGTTGCAAAGGGTTTTACCCAAAGGGCAGGTATTGATTATGATGAAACTTTTTCTCCGGTTGTTAGACATTCAACATTGCGTCTATTGTTTGCACTAGCTGTTAGGATTAGATATTCATCATCTTGATGTAAAAACTGCATTCCTTAATGGTTTTCTAAAAGAAAATGTGTTTATGAAAATACCTGAGGGTTTTGGGTGTCATGAGGACAACAAATGTTTAAAGTTAAACAGGGCTATTTATGGGCTTAAGCAGGCGTCACGAGCCTGGAATGAAAGAGTAAATTTGACATTATTAAAATTGAACTATCTGAGATCAAAACATGAACCTTGTGTTTATATAAGAAGAAATAATTGTAATATCACTGTTATTACTGTATATGTAGATGATTTTTTTATATTCTCTGATGACAAGATTGAAATTCAAAATTTGAAAGGAGAATTGAGTTCAAGATTTGATATTAAAGATTTGGGAAGAATCAAAGAATGTCTTGGCATGGAAGTAAATTTTGATATCAATGAGGGTGTTAAAACACCTCTTGAAGTCAAGTTAGATTTAGAATCTGAAGTTTCAAAGGAAAATGTTAGATCCAATTATCCTTATCAGAATTTGATAGGTTGTCTACTGTATTTGTCTGTACTTACAAGGCCAGATATAGCTTATAGTGTAAACTTTCTTAGTCAATTTAACAATAATTTTAATAAAACACATTGGAAATATGCTCAACGTATATTACGTTATTTGAAAGGAACTATAGATTATTGTTTGCTGTATTCTAAAGATGATTCAAAACTAGAAGGTTTTGTAGATGCAGATTGGGCTAATTGTACTATTGATAGAAAATTTTACACTGGTTATGTTTTTAAACTTAGTGGTTCAGTATTGTCATGGGAAAGCTCAAAACAAAAAACTGTAGCTTTGTCTAGCACTGAAGCTGAGTATATGGCTTTGTCAGAAGCTTCAAAAGAAGCCATGTATTTAAAGGGTTTATATAATGAGTTGAGCGGAAATAAAGATATAGTAATTATTTTTAATGATTATCGGAGTGCTATCAATTTGTCATTAAATCCAGTTTATCATAAAAGAAGTAAATATATTGATGTTAGGCATCATTATATTAGAGAATTGATTTCAAATTAGTACATTCAGGTTGAATATATGCCAACTGAAATCATGCCTGCTGATTTGTTGACTAAAGGATTGAGTTATGATAAACATTTAAGACTGTTAAAATATTTGGGTTTTAATAGCATGTAGTTATCATTTTTTTTGTTTGAAATTTTGTTAATAAGTGGGGGTGTTGAATTATATTAACAAAATTAAGATGTGCTGCCCTCTGTGTATGAGTGGAGTATAATATACCCCACTACTGTTAGGAGTTAGCTGATAGTTAGACGTTGTTGAAGTAAGTCATATTAAGTTGTACTGTTATATTTGTTAGTTCGTTATCATTCTAAAGTAAAGAATAAAGAAATAACTACAAAGTGTTGTGCTGATTACTCTGGTTCACTATTAATTCTTATCACCGCTTGGACAAAACTCTATAAAGTCGACATGTTTCGAGTTATGAACTCATTTTCAAGACTGACTACAGGAGAGTATTACATCGTATTTTATAAGACAGACGAAAGCAAATAGAAAAAAAATAGAATAATAGATTGTTAGTTTTTCTCATTTTTTTATAAAACCTTCTAGCTTCATCGGTGTCACGTTTTCTTTTATTCAATGAATTTTCTTTAGATTTCTTTGAATTAAGGTATTTTATCCTGATAAATACTCTCTGTCGAACAAATGAATAAATTAATTTTTTGGCAATAAGTGGTTCTTTTTTACTTATAAAATTAGTTGTACGTTTTACAATTTTTGTTTTAATTTTAAATTGATCTTTATGTACTTTAACGAACCACTTATCCAAACGTTCAACATCACTTTGCCAAGAAGATGAGGGCTCAGTTAAGCCACCAAACGAAAGGCTTTGTACCCATGATGGCAAGAATGAAGGTTTTTGCCTCATTCTTATACGTGTAGGTACCAAGTTCTGGAAATTCCTTATTGTGTTTTCTAGCTAGATATCCAGCTATATATATCAAACCATCTTTTTCGCAAATTTGTTTGGTGGACGTATCAGAAGAAGTTGTACTTGAAATTTCACTCATCGCTTCTTCATCGCTAGTATCTTTTGGTACAATTTGTTTCAAATAATCAATACTAGCTTGTTTGAGGGCATTAGCAAGTATAAACTCTTCTTGTTCTGTCTCCTTCAGCTGCTGAGTATTGGGATTCTTCTGTACTATCCCTGCATTTTTTCCCAAAAGAATCATCCTTAATCGATATATAGCATTAAGTGGAGCAGGATGGTCATGCAAGCCGCCTCTTGATCTAATCTGAAAAGTTTTAAAATATTTTATTTGAATATACCAAGCTTTATTAAAAGATATAACTATACCTGGCAAAATAAATTTTCAAGACAATCCTGATTCAGCCTATGGGTCAAGATATATGAGGCTTTATACCTTTCCTTCATGTCTACAAATAATTGCTTTAGAGACGATGTTGAAATAACAGCTGCCTTTTGGAATATCTGCACACTGTTTTTAGAAATTGCTCGCATGTTTAAAATGGTTTTCATTAGATGGTCTAAAACCTCATTTTGCATTTCTAATTTTTTTCCATACGCTACTTTAGAGTTTACTGTCTCTGAAGGACAATATGAATTTAAAATGTCAAACCATTTATTGATAAGCTCAATGAATTCTCCCACATTTTGAGCCAACTCTTTATTTGGTCCAGGGCAATATCTCTTTAAAGCTGTAGCTGTTGTATGAGATAACAGCTGAGCTGCTAAAGACACATTCTGTCTTTGTGCTTTTTCACAAGTAATATGTAATCGTGTTAACTTGTGGCATGAACTAATTTCACTTCTACAATCATTTATGAGGGCTATAAGCGGCTCCTTAGTTATTATAGTCCCATCCTCTAAATTAAACCCGTGGTCAAGGAACCAATTTCTAATTAATTTTAAAGTGTGGGGTACATCAGCAAAAATAAATATTTTATTTCCTGTTACTGGATGAGCAAAATATGTATTATGAACTGTTATATTCATTTCTTTCCATAGTCCAATATTTCCACCTCCACAATCAGATACACATGCCACAACATCGTAGTTAATATTATTTAGTTCTTCAATTGTTTCTTCCAACAAAGACTTTATCATTTTGGTATCAAATCCGATAAATACTGGCTGTTTCCATGAGCTAAAGAGGCCTCTTGCCATTATAACCTGCATGTATGAATGAGGACCTACGATTTTATCCAGCTTCTGGTCATATTCAATAAGTGATGATACTTAAATTTTATCATACGAAAGTACAGTCACCCTTTCAAAATTAGTTTTATCTTATCCAGATATGTTCATTATTTTTTAAACATCTTTCAATATTCCATGTTGTAAATCAATGTTCGATGCCCATCTTTGAAGTGTTGATACACCTGGCAATGGATATTTTAATGTTTCTCTAACATAAATATAGGCACGTTTGCTAAAATATCTCAATGTAAACGCCTTAGAAATTTCTTCGCTGGTCCATCTGGCTTTGGTTTTATTATTTAATAAAACTTCGATTTGGTTTTGTGTTAAAAAACCTCCTAAAAGTTCTTTTAGTTTTCCATCCAACGTATTTTGACTTTCATCAGCACTGAGTTGCAACTTCTTGTTTGTGGAAATAAGGTTTTCTATTTCTGCTTTGTCTTGTTGTGCTTCATTCTTTAATTTTTCACATTGTTCTTGAAGAGCGATATATTTTTGAAATAAAATTTCATGTGGACTTGGATTATCTTGTATGCTGTTCGAACTACAAGCTGGCACATCCTGGGGCAAATCAATCTGTTTGGCACCTTCATCTATTAATAGACTTTGAACAATTCGTTTTTCCTCTTTCAACTTCATTCTCTTACTCCTTTCACTAATATTCTGTTCAGGAGCCAGTGGAAGATTAAGTGATGGAATAGCTAAAATATATACAATAAAACACTTATTTT
This sequence comes from Cynegetis impunctata, assembly GCA_030704885.1. Lineage (NCBI taxonomy): Eukaryota > Metazoa > Arthropoda > Insecta > Coleoptera > Coccinellidae > Cynegetis > Cynegetis impunctata. The sequence goes on from JARQZK010000727.1 coordinate 1,123,229, forward strand.
TTTCGGGCAAGATTTCATTGACAACTTACCTGTTTCTTTGAGTCTTTTTGGCAATTTATTTGTTATCTGAGCTTCAATCATGTCTTCATATTGATCCAGCGCAAAATGTTTACTGCAGACACGTTTATTTTTTGGATCAAAGGGGCCTTTTCTTCGACAAAGACGAACCCATTGTTTTAAAAACTCCTTTTTTTTGGGGAAAGTAAAAAATCTTATTAATTCCCCTTCCTTTTTTGCCCTTTCACTGTTACTTTTACAAGTAGCCACACTACAAATTGTTCCAGTCATTTCTACAATAGAATACCAAAAAAGCATTTCAAATTATAGAGTAAAATTTTTTTATTATTACCTGACTCTCCGCGATGAAAGAAATATAGTACTTAGTTGAATTAAATTCAAAATAGTCTATAGATAAACTAATAAAGTTTATAAATAAAAACAACACGAAAACTCCAAAAACTTCAATTTAAACCACAATAATCAACAGAAGAAAAACTACGGAAACTCGTAACGAAGCCTCTAGCATACTGGTGACGTAGTCTGTGACGTTTTACCCGCGAATCGCGATGTTGCCGGCAAAGTGAGACAACCGTATTATTCTACAAACCGTGGGGTAGAGGTAGAAGTATAATTATGACACATTCATTCATTAAGTTATTTATGATGACGTAGTTCGTAAACATAAATAACATATTAACGAATTAACGTTAGCCTACGCTTCGCTTTCAAAAGAAATCGTTTGATCAGTCTGAGTCAACATTTTGAAAGTTACATGTTCGTCGTCTAAAATATTAATCTATGGTAAGGCACACTTTTCATCTGAATATTCCTACCCATTATTTTAATAATGTTAGAATTCTCCCTATTAATTAAGAGTTTTTATTGTCATAACCACACCCATTTTGTTTCTAAGCTTCTATTATTACAGTTACAGATGTGCATATTTTGAAATGTCTTCAGTATTTGACGAAAAAGACGAATTTCTCAAAAGCCCATATTTCAAAAAACCTATATACAGCAACTTTGCACCATTTTATATCGCAGTAACGATTTGTGCTATCGTTGGTATATCTATATTCTTGTTAAATTTCATTCTTGGTTGTTGCTCTCGTTACTCAGATTACTGGAACGATAGACACACTGGTGAGTATGTGAAATATTGAATACTTTGTTATAAGATACTAATATGACTTTCATATTTTGGGTAATTATGTAGTTAGATATGCCCTATATGTATTGATTTTAAGTAATCAATTAAGAGTTAAGTGGTTAACACCAGCGGCGGATGAAACGTTTTCCACCCAGGTTTTGTGACCTATACTACTTTAGAATCACGAATCAAATCAGGCCTGGCCAGCTATACCCTTTATTTATTAATTCAATTATCTTATTTTCTTGTCCCGAGAGTGTTTTGTGACTGTTACATAACAGATGTATAAGTGCTAAAATTACATCTTCGTATACTTTTATTTTAACCTAAAAATAAAAGAATTGTTTTCAGTCTTGGGTCTCTAGGCCGACCTAATGGGTAATCTGTCACTGATCAGCACCCTTCATTAATTCCATGCTTTATATTTATTTTATTGTAGCAGTTAGTGTATTAGCTTGTATTATGAGTGAACTGGAAATTTGTTGTAGGTAATCGTTGGCTTATTTCATTGTGGACTGCAACACCACATTTACAGCCATCATTAGATTATACAGAACTGAAAGTCATATCTGTCGCCAATAAGAGTCCACCTCAACAACTTCCTCCACATTCTCAAACCTCCAAAATTGAATATTCTGAACTTCAAAAACGAGAAAGTGACATCTAAATATAATGTTTCATGCATACTGGGCTGCCACGGCCTGCCTTACTATGTTTATTGTAGGAGTTATCATAGTTATGCTAAAATGGGGCCCACAATTATGTAAACTGCGTCACACAGCCATTTCTCATCAGACAGATTATAGAAGGCACATATATGGACAACAAATAATAGATGCATAAAGTTGCAGTTCTACATAAAGCTGTCAACAGTACATTTCTTATGACAATCATGTTGAATTAGATTCAAGTCCACTGAAATTTGAGCACTAATATAAGTATTTTTAAAATCCATTGAATGTAATAGATATTCTCTGATAAAAATTTGAAGGTTTGTATTGTATAATGCATTGGTTGTAACTAACAATTTCTTTACTTATATCTATTATATTGATAGCTAAAGATAGATATTTTTCAACTTCATTGTCAAAAACTATATAATGAGCTTAGAATTCGTATGGTAGCTTTTTTAAAATTTTTTAATTCTCATATTGTTAAATATACATTGCCTGAATATGAATAAGACCAATTTACATATTTTTTTTTAAATTAGGCTGAATTTATCAGAACAAATTGTATAATATTACAATATAATTCTTTTTTTTTTAAAGTTTATAAGAATCTCGAGAATTTTCTAAAAAATTGAGACAAACTACTTAATTCTTGCAGTAGTAAGAGTACGGCTATTTTCAAGCCTTATATATCATAAAATCTGTTTCTACAAAAAAGGGATGATCTTATTAGGTATTCATTATACAAACATGTACTTTTAGATAGCAGAAAGCAAAAGTTTGTAATAAATGGAATCTATTTGTTTTAGAATGGTGATATGATTCAGGATATTTTTAATTGTTTATTGATTTTGTTTGACAATATTATTATATTCAAGATTTTTTGATGCAGCTGCTCTCATGAATAGTTAGTATTAATTTTTGTGTTTAATATATATAGAATTCCGTCCATATAATATAAATTTTTTATCTGTCCATTTTATATCAATAAATTTTATATTTAAAATGCATATATACTTATTTTTAACTAAACCTATTTACCTCGCAGAATTATTTTCCTCTGCCTTTCATTACACTCGAATTATTAGCCATAAATTAAATGAAGTCATTGTCTATCAAGATTTAACAAAAATACAACACTTACTTAGGACATTTAATTTATGAAAATTATTTTAGATATGGTGGTAGATTAAAGTATTTATTATTTATATCATCAGTAGAAACTGAAACAAAGTGTTTATGTTTGAAATCACTCATATCAGAAAAAAAAAATGCTTTGTATTCATCGTAAACCCATTTTAAGTACCAATATACTTTTCATATCATTTCAAAACTGCATCTAGCGTACCGGGATGTTTTCATTGAAAATTTTCATAAATTGATTATGTAGTTATACGGAAAATCAAACTCAGGTTTAGGACGGCGCTACTGACAAAACGTTAAGAAAACTAGTACCCATAAAACAGAGCCCTATTTCAAAAAAAAATTTGAACTGCTTGTTTTGCTTCAAAACTTGATTAATTGGTGATGGCTCAAGAGTTCCTTGGTTTGACAAAATTTTTTTCATTCTATAAGATAGAGAGAATATAATAAACCTAAGTACATCAACCCCGCAGGTCGAATAGAACTTTTTTTTTTTATTTAAAAATTAATGTGGTGTGAAATCGAAATTTTCAATTTTATTGCAAAAATCGTAATACTCTAGCCAGTATATATTAACTTAAAATAGAAATAAAATAATCATTACCTCAATATTTATAGAAATTAAAATGATTCAATTAAAGTTTTTGAATTTCCTGGATAATTACTCTCATTTATAATGCTCTGAAAAATATTAACGAATGTTTGATAACTCTTATGGGTTGAATAGTCTAATTCTATCAAACTCTTTTATTTTAATGTAATAATAGATAAAATATATTGAAGATTAAATATTAATGATACTCCTCGATATTTAAATTCCTAAAGAAATATTTTCTCTAGAATTGTGTATGCAAAGCAAGTGGAACATCTAGTTATATAGTCTGATCCGAGAAAGCTGAATTGTATATAGATTTTTTTTGCTGCTAGATCTTCTAAGCCCGATATATTTATAGGTGTGAAAGTGTGGTATTTGGGAATTAATTCAAATGGCTTGCTTATATATGAAGGAATATATAAATACAATTTCGTTTAGTAGGTGAACCCGGAAATCAAAAGAAAAATATTTGAAAAAAGAATATTTTGCATACACCATTTATTCAAATCCATGAAAAAAACAAAAAAGACATATATATATATAAATATATATATATATATATATATATATATATATATATATATATATATATATATATATATATATATATATATATATATATATATATATATATATATATATATATATATATATATATATATATATATATATATATATATATATATATATATATATATATATATATATATATATATATATATATATATATATATATATATATAGGTATATATAAATCTCTATCAAAAAATATTTCAATTACATAAAATAATTATTGTTTTTAATATGTAAATGTTATTAATCATTTTAAATTAATAAACTTAATATACAATAATTGTTTTTTCTCTTATAAACTAGGAATTCCACCGTGTATGTACCTCCTTATTCAGAACAATAATTTTAACATGTACAGCTTGAAACTTCTCAAATTTCGGTGGTAATGGACACAACTGGTATTTTACTTGGTCGCCAGGCATGGGAACATATTCATCTTCGATACTGAAACCCAAACAAAAAATAAATGATAAGTAATATAGATGAATAATAATGAATATCCACCTGACCAAATCAACTTTTTCAAAAATAACTGTTTAAAAATGCCATTGAACACTTGAAGGCTTTTCAACAAATTCAATGAAATTGAATTTTAGGAGAAAACTTTTTGTAATAATATATCGAAACAAAAATGTTTTGTCTCTTCTCAAAATATTATTAACTATAACTATGCAAAATTGTGATTAATGCATACAATAAAACTGAAAGGTTTTTCAACCAATATTCGTTAATTTTTTTTAAACAGTAAAATTATGTTTTCTCTAAGAGTTATTCTTAGGAAAATCATTTAAGTGGGGATCAGCTTTCACAATTTCTTTATCGTAGTTAAATGTAATTTGTAATTAATTAATCTTTGATATTTTATTCTCCATCTAAATGCCCATTCAATTCCACTAGCTTGTTGGTCAATACCTTCATAGAAACAAAGCATGGGATATCATTTTTTTTAAATATGTAAGAACCTTGCATTTATCTTCTAGTTATAACGTGAAATTGATCTCAATAGAATTAACCCAAGTTTAAGTGAGATTTTTTGTTATGATACATCAACATGTGAGATCAACTCCTAGCAGAAGACACTTTTTAGACCCAAAAGAGGGATGCCAATGAATGATTTAGTATTAGATAAAAGCAGTATTGAAAAACAAGGAAGTTAATTAGATAATTAGTTTTAAATCTGAGAAGTGCATGAATTAGACATGTTTTTATAAAAAAATGAAAATTTAATTTCTTTTAATTTTAACTTACTCAGATATGTGGACAAAAACATCTTCTGATCCATCTTCAGGAGTTATGAACCCATGACCTCTTTCTCTACAAAAAGATTTTATGGAACCATGAAAATTTTTTCTTACAATACGTTCACATCTGAAATATGAAGTGAAAAAATATTATTGTAAGAAATTCAGGTGGCCATAAACTTAGGAAAAACAAAATAAATTGGATGAGAAAATTCTAGCATTTAAAAACGTACGTTGATGGTGTCCTTGTTCTTTTAGTTATCAAAGGACTTGGAATTAATGTGCTGGGAGAAGATGTCTTCGAATCTTCGGATGAATCTGCCATTTTTCGTATTAAACTACTTTAACGAATTAGAGGAAGTTAATTAAAAAAATTAACTTTAATTGAAATAAATGAACAGTTTGTTTTTTGATGGAATTCAATTTGATCAATACAAATCAAATATGTAGTAAAATCAAGGACAAATATGTATGTAAAGGTAAACAAAACCTAAACCACTTCGTCTATTTGACGTTTTTGTAGAATAGAGATAGACTCTATTCTCAAAGTTGCCAGACCTCCAATTTTTGCAGAAGATCAGCTTTTAGAAAAAAATTTCTGTCCTCTCGTATTTCTTCTAAATCTCCTGTTTTTTCATTTTTAACTTCCTTTAGAGCTAACACATGTGTTTTATCTCTATATATACATACAATTTATATTGCAAACGAATGACATATTCAATACGTGGACAAGAATGATTGTTGGAAATAAAATCTTCATCTAATAATTATGTATTAATAATTGAACTAAATTCTCATCGGATAATTTTATATCCAACCATATTGTCCATATTTTGAAATGGTTATACTGTTTACTGTAGATCTCCCTAGGCCTACTGCTTTTGTGGCTACCATCTACTGAGTTTTGTAAAAACTGTTTGGCATTTGGCAACGCTGTTCTGTTTATGAAGAATGCTGATCGAAAGAGAATGCCGGTGGTTGGTTATCTCAGTTTTTTTACATGGCTTCTATGCAAAGAGTTTATACAGATCTTTGCTTCTATGCCATGTGTAAGCAGAGATTGTCATTTTGGAACACACAATTATAAGTTGATAGTTAACTACCGTGTTCAGAAGAAGAAGCATCTAAGTACAAGACTGTACCGGGTTCGAATGCCGGGTAAGATTTAGATGGTGTGATTGTACCATTACAATTTGAAAATAATTAAGAATCTTTGTTACTAATATCTGGGTATATGTACTAAAAGCTAACGAACCCATGAGGGTAGATGATGGAACACAGGCGAACATTCGACTGTGTCCCATCATTCCCTTTAAAAAAAATCTAAGTACAAGTGTTTTGAATTGAGAATCTGACAGTTAGAAGAAGTGTGTTTATTGTTATTTTCACTGTATATGAATATAGAATAATTCATTTAATCAATTAGTTATTAGAATTCGTCCATTTCATCCTGCAAAAATTGAATTCATTTTTTTTGCCCCATGTTTTTTTGAAATGTAGAATTATTTTATACTTAACAAACAGAAATTCAACTGATACGGATGTTATTACATTTATCATTACTTAAGTCAATTTTTTCTATGTAATTTTTGTACAAATAGTACTATAAATTTGTTACTGTGGTTTCGATCATACAAAAGCGATGTTATTGAACTATCTGATAGTGAACTTAAGTTCGAAGATGCAATTAGAGTGGGATCCTGGGATCAAATGACCAAAAAAACAATGAATAAGTTATGGGTACAAGCAATAAAAAATATGCTAATTCATTAGTTTTTCTTCTTTTTCAGCGAGCGGTAAGGGAATGAGCTTTGGCCTTGTATGACCATAAATTTATCAACGACGTGAATATTTGTATCCATTCATCAATAAGAAAAACAAGATGACGAACAGAGTCAAGATAGCCCTGATAAGGGCCATAGCCAGACCACAACTGACGTACGGATCATTGGCGTGGGGATACATTGCAAAAAGCAACTTGGGCCGGATAGCAAGTACGGAAAATAGAATTAGAAAAGCTTTGGGCGCACTATAGTATGTTCGAAATGAACAATTACATAGAGATATTGAATGGGGACCCATTAAGAAATTTATGAAGAGAAAAGCGCAAAATATATTCACGGCAATAGAAGAGCATCAGAATCAAGAGCTCAGAGATTTGACAAATTACGATCCTGCACAGGACGCAGAAAGAACGAGAGTCTTTTAAAAAAGACCTAGAGACCAACTTCGATAATAATTTTATTTACTGGTACTTCCATCCATAAGCTGTACCCAAGCAGATTTCCTCAGAAATCTCTCAGGTGAGTAATGGAATCCTTTCCGTCATTTACCCCATCCTTCCCAACTAAAATATTCCATTTACCATTTCTATTTTAATGCGCCGCGACGCAAAGAGATATACATTTGGGTCTTGAAATATAGACACAATGAAGAGAACAGGTTCTAGTGATGACCGCAGCACGATAGTCCTAATCTAAGTGCGAGACTGGAGGTTCAGTAGGCAAAATCCTGGAAACCGAAGGAACAGAGGTGTTTTTAGTGGGTGGGCAATGTTGCATAGCAACAGTTGAATCCCACCCACACAGGCCGGGTTAGCAACCGGTATCGCTTTTGAAATTTGAAAAAAAAATGCAGTGATCGCTCGATTATATTGAAATCGCTCCAGTACCAAATACTCAATTATCAAAATTGATCTTTCTTTATAAAAGTTTCAAATGAATTATATCTTCCTATATATTATAATGGTCGGAATTTTATTGTTAAACTATTAGAAATTCTGAAACAAATAAGGAAATAGAAATTTACACAACAAACTGTAAAAATTCGATTTTTGCATTTTATCTTTCATTAATTTGTTTAGTGTTCAACCTTATTTGTTGTTACTTAAAGGTATCTTATTATAACTCTTTCAGCTGGTTAGATATGTACAAGAAATATTGATTCTATTAAATAAAAGGATAGAAAATAAATGGAAGGATGGATGTTTCATGAAAATTAGTTATCTATTCATTCATCTTCCCATTTTCAAGCTTCTTTATTCTTTAATTTACTTCTATGTTAACATGAAATAGGTTAAGTTTCAATAAAATTAGGGATGTGACCTCGACTCGGAAAAATCGATTTAAAAGGAAAATAATCTTTCTTTATACTTCGACTTTCTATACAAAAAATTCCTATTCGATGTATTAGTGGAAATATATTATGAATATTTAATTTTAATTTAATTAAAGTGAAAATTATTCAAGATAATAAGTATCAAAAAATAGCCAAATGGACCATTTTCAGATATTATTAATTCAGATTCGAATTCTTCACATACAAATTTTTAATACTTCTAATAATCTTATTACAGTAAAAAAATGTACTTCACAATGAGAGTAAAAAATGTAACAATTTTTTAGTCTCAAAACTAAAAGACAAAGCACATCACTCGCTACAATTTAAGTTTAGACAATGAAAAAAACGAATATTAATTGTTATTATCACAAATCATCAGCACATAGTTAAACATTTTTAAAAAAGAAATTAGCTGGTGAATATTATTTATTACAAAATACTTTCGCCAGCAACTTTAAGTAGGAGTTCTACTGATCACAACTTATTATATATTAGTACGTACAGATGGCGTTGGTTTTTTTTATCGACTTGTTCAGTAAACTTATCCATTTTTTCATCTATCGCACAGATAGCACCTTTTACTAAAAACGATTCAAAATGTGTAATTCTTATAATCGATTTATTAAAAATCGATGTTTACCATTAGTAAAATCGATTATAAAAAATCGACAATGAAAAAAAAATAATCGATTAAAATAAAAATCGATTATATATTCACATCCCTAAATAAAATTTTAACTGTCACTACTGTCAGTCCAATCCAAATAGAATATTTATATCTTATTTTTATTTGAAAAAAATTATTTGAAATGGGTTTTCATTGTAAAAACATTATCTAATTCCAATTTCCAAAAGTGTACTGTTTATCTTTTCGTATCATGTTTATACAAAGATATGTTACGTGTGTTATTCAAAGTTCTATAGATAACTGTTTATTACAATTAAATAAGCCTGTAATATATGAATACTTACGGAAATTCTCCAATATTGGAGAAAAAAATGTACCCTCGACTTCTCGTGTCGTAGTTTGTGGCGGTGGTGTAATGGGAGCATCTGTAGCATACCACTTAGCTTTGTTAGGATGGGGTCCTGAGACAGTTGTGGTCGAACAACACAGGTTATTTCAATTTGCTTATTTAAAGAAAATTTCAAATATTTTTTAAATTAATCAGTTATCAAATAATTCAACATCGATCATTTCTTTGCCTAAAAGACCTTCCACTATTTATATATGCATACTTGGACACCTCCTGTTTCTCATTTTTATAAGTGACCCTCCTAACATTTCCTCAGGTGCATCAATAAAGCCTCTCATATATGACGATGACGCCAGTTTGTTGGTGCCTTTTTTTTGAAGCTAGATCTACAGTTTACTACCCCAGAGCCGTTTTATACTATGACAAAGCTTCGGAGTTCCAAGATCATATTAAATTCTTGGGTTTATATTTAGGAAAACATTCAAACAGGAAAACTCTTGTTGAGAGTTTGAAGACTAAGTTGAATTTCGTCAATGATGAATGTCACTAAGATTTGTATCTGGTTATACCAGGTTGATGTATCTGTGTGCCAAAATTGGCTTTGTGAGTTAAGCTTGGAGTAGGTTTCAGAAAGACCTGCTAAGGGATATTTAAAAGAGGAAATTTATTGACTTTTCCGGGTTATACATTTACCTCACTCTTTAGTTTTTCCATCAGCACAAATATTATTTCAAAGAGTTATTGAATATAAACAGGTAAGGCAAATGAACCCCTATTTTTAACCAAAGCATACACTAGCAATGACGGAAAAACATCTGTACTACATGGCGACAAATTTTTGAATGTGCTTCCCAGAAATTTGAAGGAGCAGCGGAATTATTTGAAATTCAAGAGGTATTTTTTCAGGATTATTATCAACTGTGAACCCTATGATCTGGGTGAATTCTACATTTTTTTTGAGAACCACTCGTAGTAGATTATGTACCTTTTTTGACTTATTCTCCTTTCATTTCTGTATTTTCTGCTTTGTAATTGTTTGTGCATAATCATTTGGAGAAGGAATAAATATTATTATACAGAATTTCAAAATCTTTCAATGTCAAAACTCTTGTACTCCATGCATATTTAACTTAAATTGAGTTAATGCATTGCAGTTTTAAAGAAAATATCATTGCTATTCACACAATGCTATTGCAGTTAAGTAAATATTTTCATTGACAAATTTTGTATTGTCCTTTTGTATAGAATCCAAATTTTGAATTATCGGTTTCAGTTAAGTTCATTGAAATCGAAAAAGTATTTTTTTTTTGTTTATTTGTTTTTGACCTCGAATAAGTTTCCAGGTACTGAGGCCTAAAATTTACAAAAATTATAACATAATATAAATGAACTCCATTTCAACATAACATAATATACACTTTCTTATTAAGATAAATTATCCAAAGTTCACACTATTTCATTTACCAACTTTGAGTTATATTGATTGCAAATATGTTACATAGTGTCCCTTATGTATTTCCTCAGGTCATGGCCTAGTTTTCGATGTCTTCCTTCTAATACACTTCCTGGTATAGAGTACCAGGACTTCCTCAACGTTTTGTAGGATTTTTGTGACAATATGAAACTATATGTAATGAAAATTTTTCAATAGAATTGGTGCTGGTACTACTTGGAATTCTTCGGGCTTGGTTGGTGTATTCAAACCAAGCTTGGCACAAGTGAAACTGACAAAATCAAGTGCGAATCTTTATGAAAAACTAGAGTCTGAAGGATTGCCCTGTGGATGGAAGAAATGTGGTAGTCTCAATGTTGCTAGGACTAGAGACCGAATGACCATGTTTCGAAGAATGAAAGATCAATCTGTGTAAGGGACAAAAAGTGTTAGTAACCATTTTTAATATTAATTTCCATCAATTTCAACTTAATTGAGTCTAATTGTGGTAACTTGAAGAAATACTTTTTTTGGCATTATAGTTTTATTTTTAACAGTATCCTATTCTTTGTGCGAAAACTGACTAATTTTTTTCAATTAATAGACATTTGTCTATCAATCATCATTCTCTATTTCAAGATCTAGTAGGCTTTTTTGAATAATTCAAACCGGTGGCAGAAGATGTGAGAATTAATTATAAACAATGTTTTCGAAATTTAGCCTTTTAATTCTTTTAAGAGGCGGTTTTTGTAGGATTTTTTGCACTTCCACCCCTCAAATTGAGTTGGAGAGTTGTCTACACTCCCTTTTGTCTCTGTATGAAGAGGCAAATGTACTAACTGTTAGGAAAGTTTACTAATACCAATCAATATTGTGGATATGATGACAGAATGTCTCATTACCAAACTAATCAAGTAGATTGCCTCTATATCCTTTTATACAGGAAGAATTTCAATACGAAAAGTATAGTTTATTAAGCTCCAGAGTTATACAATTGATGGCCAAGAAAAATTATTCAATTGAGATCTGTTAGTTTTCAAAGTGAAAATAAAGGACTCTCTTAGTTCAAACAGTGAGGTATTTGAGGAATTTTTAAGTAGACTTGGATGTTCAAATGAGCATTTGAAGGTTTCCGAATTGTGTATTTGATATTTGTTTTCAATTCCTTACAGCGTTGATTTGTGTAGTAATTCCCTGCTAAATTGACTCATTTTTGTGTTTTCACTTTTTATTTGTTTGGGACTATATGATTGTTGAATTGGCACTAATAGAAAATTACATAATTAATTCAAATCTTGGAAGTTTGATCACATAAAAAAGGTTATTTTGAGTGACGAACTTAAACAGTAAATAAAATCGTTTAGTGAATCGTTATCACTGATTTAAATACAGTATACTGTTATATTGTTCTCAAGATATTAATAAAGTGCTATTGTCTTTGAAGTTTTTTGAGTGTAACTGTTGAATTTCAACTGCTAATTTGAATAAATTTGATTTATATTTAATTTGAAACAGTATTAACTGAATGTGAAGTGAAAAAAGATATTAAAATCGATTCAGTTTTTCGGAAGTTGAAAGAAAAGCTTTATGTAACCAATTAAAAATTATTTCTGACTATTATATTGGTTTTTATATGTCTTCATTTCAATAGAATAGTTTAACTTTTTTTAGGCTCAAGTAAAATTTTTATTAGTTTCTAGCCTTCTTTGGCATTACAAAAATTGTATTTATGGAAAATTATCTATTCAAAAAAGTGTGTAGAATCTAGAGTTCAACTTCCAATTTCTTTATGAATTGGTGCTACTGATATGAATCAGTTATCTTTATTCGCTGCATGTTATTTCAAAATTAGTAAATTTTTTGTTATACTTTAAATATCAACGAAAAGTATTCCATGAAGTTGAAAAATTATACAATTTAGAAGTTTCAATTTCAATTTCGAAATTTGTTATTACTTATCAATGTCTGCAATTGAGAAATTCAACTTATTTATGAGATATCATTCATATGCCATTACAAGCGAATATTCTGGTTTTTAGTTCATGGAATATAGAGTGTGAACTACTAACTCCTGAAGAATGTAAAAAAAAATGTCCACTTTTGTTTGTTGATGATCTCGTTGGCGGAATATGGATAGCAGAAGACGGCGTGGGCGACCCATATAAAGTTTGTAATTCCCTTTTGAATGAAGCCATTAAAATGGGTATGTTTTCAAAGCCAACATTTTATTTGTATTGTTATAACTTTAATAGAAGATTATTCATATAATTTGTTTTTTCAGGTGTTACCGTTGTAGAGAATTGTCCAGTTACAAAAGTTATACAAAGAGACGAGAGAATAACGGGCGTGGAAACAATGAATGGTAACATAAGTTGTGAATATTTTGTCAACTGCGCGGGATTCTGGGCAAGAGATGTCGGGCAATTATCAGAACCATATGTAAAGGTTCCATTGCATGCTGTTGAACACTATTACCTCCATACACAACAAGTTCCTAATTTGGATCCTCTTACACCAGGTTTGTAAGGTTGAAAATGAATACAATAGATGCATAAGGCAGACACTGATACGGCAACTTTCAACATTATGCATATAGATTAGTTTTTTTTTTGATCAAAGGAATATTAATTTTTGTTTTGTAAGTGTTCTGTCATATATCTTTTTCTCATTTATATTTATGCTTATACTGGGGCTTTTTGTTTATACTTCTTATAATTGTTTATACTTATTGTCTGCTTCTCATACAAAATAACAAAATATATATATATATATATATATATATATATATATATATATATATATATATATATATATATATATATATATATATATATATATATATATATATATATATATTAATTATAGCTGGGTATTCGGCAAGGAGTTATGATCTAAACAACCAAATTTGTCTCAGTCGACGTTTCGACTCTTTATTGAGTCTTCCTCAGGACATCTACAATTTAAAAAGAATGACAAAGAATGTTACACCGAAACAGTTCGTCTTATATATATAAGAAACAACAAATATATTTAAGACGAACTGTTTCGGTGTAACATTCTTTGTCATTCTTTTTGAATTGTAGATGTCCTGAGGAAGACTCAATAAAGAGTCGAAACGTCGACTGAGACAAATTTGGTTGTTTAGATCATAACTCCTTGCCGAATACCCAGCTATAATTAATATATTTTTTTAAAACCATCAGCAGTTACTTACTCAATTGTATAAATATATATATATATATTAGAAGATATTTGAAATACAAAATGAAAGTTTCCCATTCAAAATTTGTTTTCTGTTCTTGGCTGTTTTCTTTTCGTACAATTCAAAGTCATCTAGTGGTTCATGATTTCAATTTATTTTTCAGTTGTCCGAGATCAGGATGGGTATGTCTACTTTAGAGAAAACAATGGCAGTTTATTAGCTGGAGGTTTTGAACCTGTTGCAAATCCAGCTTTTGAAACTAAAGGTGTACCAAGTAAGAAGTAATAAGTTTTCTGATATTTTCCACAAAATGAACACCACTGAAGCTTTAACCAAAAGATGTAATTCACTAGAAATTTTTTGATGAAGAAGCTTTTTGAAGAATCATTAGGGTAAACAATCAAGTGATGAATCTCAAGACATTTCTTTGAATTCTTCTGCTGATATATAGTACAATATAAATCATTTGAATATGTCTCACTTCTACAGATTGAAATTTTTCTTCACTTACACTTTTGTTTTTTTTTCTACGTTGCAGTTAGCACTGAAGAAAGGCAGTTAACTGAAAACTGGGATCATTTTCATGTTTTACTCGAGCAACTTCTGCATAGAATACCTAGTTTGAACTCTGTTGTATTGGATCGCCTATACAATGAACCTGAAGCATTCAGCCCTGACTGCAAATGGATTGTTGGGGAAGCCCCAGAGGTGAGTTTATTAAAATATACTTTTTCTTCAACAAAGAGTAACATTTCAATATTTATATTAACTTACCATTGGAAATTAAAATGCTCAATAATTTGGTTTACTACTATTCCGTATATTTCATTGGATTCATGAGTAAAAGCTTCAATTTTCAAACAGGTACAGGTTATCTGTAGAAAACATGTGATCATTAATATTGATTCATGTTATAGATTCAAAACTATTATGTAGCCGCTGGAATGAAAACAGTTGGCATCGCTGCTGCTGGCGGAGTAGGACAAGCTACTGCAGAAATGATAGTTCATAATGACACATCTTTCGATATGTACGAAATGGAAGTATCCCGTTTTTTAGGCTTACACAACAACCGAAAATTTTTAAGAGACCGAGTTAGAGAAGTACCTGGTCTGCATTACTCTGTGAACTATCCATTTCATGAATTTTCTACGGGAAGAAATCTCCGAATGTCACCGGTTTATCCTAAGTTGAAAGAAGCAGGTGCAGTTTTTGGTCAAGTGATGGGATATGAAAGACCGACATGGTTCGAAGAACCACAATTCCTTGGTGAGTATGCCATGCTTTACTATCGCATCTTAACCCTCTTAACATATTTTATAACACTATATAATTATTATCGAATGGTTTTGAATTGCTCATAGGAATTGAATGAAATAATTACAAAACATATATACTATAGAAAATTTTGATGCTGTTTATTTAACAACTAAATAATTTGAAGTTTCTTCCACACCACTCACGTTTAAGTTTCAGGTGGGTGCATTTACACTTAATAAACATTTTATAGCTCTACTTTCATACATTAAAGAAACATTATATTAATTGACAGTTTCAGAGTATGTAGACTTTGGACCTGTGTCATCTGAAAAACTGGCCATAAATATTGAAAAAAATATCTAAAAATCTAAATCTCCCATTTAGTATGGATGGAGAAGATTTCTACCAATTTTATTTGATATTAGATGCGGGGAACTATTTAATTCAACAAAATTAACAACATATTAATAACAAAAGAATAATGATTAAAGCATATTTGTGCATTTTGAGTGTCGTATTAGTAGATGCTAATATAAAACTTTGAAGAGAGAATTTATGTATAATTTCTAAACTATTAATCGATATTCTTAACTTCATTTATTTGCAGATGCTCATGATCAAGATAGTGTCACTCGTCTGACCATGGCAAGTGCAAAAAGTTTTGGTAAACCTCATTGGTTTGATAGGGTAGCTCTAGAGTATGCTTCGTGTAGAGAAGGAATTGGTTTAAGTGATTATTCTTCTTTTACAAAAATTGATTTATGGGTGAGTACAGTTTATTTCATAATTGTAGCTGGCGTTTCAAAGAGTATTTACAAAGTGGTGATTATATATGTATATTGAATGTCAGGCGAGAATAATTGATTGAACGAATAGTTTTCTTGTATGATATGTTCAATAGATCGTTTCAATATACTAGTCTAAGGCTTCAGCTACTGCAGAACAGACTTGACTTGTATCTTTTACTAAAATTACTTGCTCTAAAGGTATATGTTCAGTTGATTCATTTAGAGAAATCTAAATAAATCAAACAAATCTACTAAGAGAGTTAGTTAGTGACGAAACTGAGGAGGACCAAATAAGTCTGAAACAGTCTATAGTGTCTATCGTTTGTAGTGACCACCTTGATGTTTCTAACAATAGAGAGTTATTGGAAACCTGAATTTACTGTCTTGCAGTATTTGTGCTGACCTTATATAAATAGTGCTCGACCTTAAAATATACTTAAAATTTAGAGTTATTGAAACCACAGATCAACAACCTTATGAGGTTACGTTATAATGAAAAGGTGGTAGGTACTTTGTCTTGCTTTATCAAAGGATATAACATAGAACATAGATAGAGGCCGAAAAAAGAGAGGTTATGACATGTAAATCATGAAATAAGGTCTGGATAGTGCCCTACAGTAACCGCGCACAGATAACGACAAGCAATAACATTAATAATGTCTTAGTTTAAACATCAACTGCGCATGCGTATATGTCAATATAAGGTCGGCATTATTACTGCTTAACTTTATAAAAGTTCCAATAACTCTCTATTAATCACGTAAATATATATGGCAATGTCCTTGACTCATATAAGTAGCTCTGCTGGAGGATTTGTTTACTTAATTTAGACTTTTCGAATAAATGTCCTAGTTTTCCATGATGTATATGTATAAACATTAATTATCAAGTGATAAAATTGCAGTCTAAAGGAAATGAAGTAGTAGATGCTCTTCAGTATATCTGTTCAAATGACGTCGATGTCCCCGTTAACAGTATTATTCATACTGGAATGCAAAATGAAAATGGAGGTTATGAAAACGACTGCTCTCTTGCTCGAATCTCAGAGAATCGGTAAGTAAAATAATACAGCTAATTATTTATAATTTGAAAATGTTTACATATTGATCAGGTTCAATTGAAAAAAGGCAAAATATACATGTGGGATTATCACTGAAATACTTCATCTTGTTGAATATACATATATAATATGTACTTTTACTAGAAAACTTTAATCTGTAAATGTAGTCATAAAGATATTTTATTATTTATATAAAATTTTATAAATATCATTCAAGGTATGTAAAATTTATTAGTAATATTTTGTATTATTTCACACACAAAATTTTATCACTTGGTGGATAAAGGAAAATAATCTAGTATGTCTATTGTACACCACTCTTTCTCAAATTGTTTTCGTTGATTTTATGTAAAATATATTTACCGATATAGAAGAGAGATCCTCAAATAATCAGCTTGTGAACATATTTATGATTATATTATCAAAACTTGCTTCTGAAATTCAATTATGGAAATTTGCCATTAATATTTTTTTCCAGTATAAAATATTGTTTCAACTTTCTAGTTGAGAAAAATATTGCTCATTTAATAACAGTTTCTGAAAGAAACAATTTCAGTACTCTACACAAAATAATTGTTCTAGATGCTCTATGTATAGGATTGATAGGAATTAAAAGTTAATTGCAATATTTTATAGTTATATGATGATAGCTCCCACTATACAGCAGACCAGATGCAAAGTTTGGTTGAAAAAACATCTACCACGCAACGTAGCTATGTCAGATGTTACGAGCATGTATACAGCAATATGTATAATGGGACCATTCACAAGAACTATGTTATCTGAAATGACTGAAACAGACCTGAGTCCTAAAAATTTTCCATTTTTCACACATAAAACGTTAGACATTGGACTGGCCAATGGAGTACGAACTATGAATTTAACACATACTGGAGAATTAGGCTATGTTCTGTATATACCAAATGAGGTGAGCTGAAAATAAACCATGTTCTCGAGATATTACACCCTAAAATGAAAGGTATTATTCTTAAAACAAAATTGTAATTTTGGTCTAGAATATATTAATTTGTTTTGTAAGGTTTTTCACCTATCTGGATATATATATATATATATATATATATATATATATATATATATATATATATATATATATATATATATATATATATATATATATATATATATATTATATATATACATATATATACATATATATATATATATATATATATATATATATATATATATATATATATATATATATATATATATATAATATCTTGATAATTATTAGCAATAACAGGCTGGTTGAATCTTAAAAAACTCGATTTAATTAAAAAGTTGACGTTTCACTATGATATTCGTAATTGAAATTTCTTTGACATTTATTGATTTGAAAAAATTGAACAGACAGGGCTGATTTGTATATTATATATATATATATATATATATATATTTATATATATTTTTATATATATATATAATTATATATATATATATATAATATATATATATATATATATATATATATATATATATATATATATATATATATATATATATATATATATATAGTCATGAAAGTAATTCATTTAGACCTGAAAAAAAAAACTTGTATTTTATGCTTACATTTCACAAAATTTTTTGGTTATTCCAAACTTTGGTAAAAAATACTTTGTGAAATAAATACAGTAATATCATGTTGAATATTCAATTGATTCATCATCATATTTCTTATAGTTTGCTCTTCACGTCTACACAAGTCTGATCGAAGCTGGTAAAAAATATGGCATTAAACATGCAGGATATTATGCGACTAGAGCTTTAAGAGTAGAAAAATTTTATGCGTTTTGGGGCCAAGATTTAGATACTAGAACGACGCCTCTAGAATGTGGAAGAGTTTGGCGTGTTAAATTCGACGTAAGTGTTCAGTGATGAATATTTGACAGTGCATTTATTTATTGGCCAGTGAGTTAATTGGGTAATTGCCTCATCATATCATCAGATATATATATATATATAAAATTTATTATGGCATATGTTTCATCTTATTGAAGAAGCTTTGGTTGAGATGAAACGTACGTCACAGTGTAAAGAAAGTTGCTACAAGTTTTATTTTGTTGATTTTAAGTTGATTCATTTTTTTTTCACTTTCAAGTCTCTAAGAAATGAATTGATTGAAGTCATAGATTTTAGTATGGTGTATGAATATATGCTATTATTGAACTTCAGTGGAGTAAATCAGAATGCTGATAATTATAATGACAATAATTATATGGTGCCAGTAATGTAATTTACTGTTTAAGTGTCAGCAAATAAACAAATATTTTATATTATGTGAATATTTCTTTTTGCAGAAAAACATTAACTTCATTGGACGGGATGCTTTATTACGTCAAAGGGATGGGGGAATCGAACGAAAATATATTCAGTTAATTTTAGATGATGACTTCTGTTCCGAGACCGACTTCTGGCCATGGGGTGGCGAACCTATTTACAGAAATGGAAAATATGTAGGAACTTGTACCACCACTGGTTATGGATATACGTTTAAGAAACAGGTAATTGCATGTGAGGATGTAAACTTTTTCTTTGTGAATATCTTTGGGAACTGTTTGAAGCGTATTACAAGCAAGGAGGATCAACAAAAGATTCGCAATTTCATATTATGATCATATAATCTATTTTTATTTTTTTTGAATCAATACTTAAATTGTTATTTCTTTGGTTACTTTCAATTGCATTAATAAATCTAAATCTAATAAGCTAGTCGTTTATCAAAAGAATGGGATAACTTTAATTATATTTTGCAATTAATCAAATTAACAAAACTAAATTTGATTTTACTACGTTTATTATCACAAAATATTTTGAAAAATATAACACTGCGATTGCAATTTCGGTCACTAGACCATCATCGGGCAGATTGAGTTAAGAACTGAATACAAAATAATTATAGATTTGCGCTTACGGGTGGGAAAGGATTATTGCAGGTACCTAAATAGACAAGAGGAACATATTTCAAGAAGGGCTAATCGAGTGAATTTCACAAATTGGTACAATACAATGTTCTTAGAAAAGTCATTATTGTTTAAATACACTAAATATAGGAGAATATATCAAGTCAATCTGGTCGTTCAGCAAGATATCTTTTGCATTATTATTGAGTTTAAAAATTTCTAATGATTCTAAGTAAGTAAGTTTGGTTCCTTTCGGTAATTTGTGCATGATTTGAAAATTATCTATTTGTATCCTCATTTTTGTTAATTTTAAAAAACATTACGTGAGTGAGGGGTTTCTGTGGTTTCCCTTACCATCTAATATTAGCAAACTGGACTGCTGATTAGGCAGAATAGCACCTAATTAGCAACTAAAGGTGGCCACAGCCGCAAGAAATTGAATGAAACAGGTAGTTTTTCTTTTTTTGATTTTTCAATATTCCATCACTCTCTAAATTAATATCACTCCTTCGAAAGTTTTAAGAAAGTCACGAATCTCGTGACGAAACATTAACTGTTCAATAAAATCGGTTTTCTAACTCAAGTAAATAACAATACACAGGCAAGAATAATTAAAATATACATATATATATATATATATATATATATATATATATATATATATATATATATATATATATATATATATATACAATTAGGATAATAATATTTGGGTATAGCAGCAAGCAAAACGTGTACTCTTATAACACTATATTTCCGATATTTCGACAATGATTATTGTCATCTTCAGGGAAGCTACAAAATAAGCGCAAAAGAAAATCAAAAAATGCTACATAACGGCCAACAGTAACAATACTCACTGTGTCTTTGAGAATGATTGCAAAAGATGTAAAAAATCGAGATACAGCATTATTGATTTCTATAAAACATTATTGATCGAGAACACAAAATGTGATGATCATCAACTAACATTATAAGTTAAAATGGTCACAATAAAATAAAATAAAACACAATTAATTTAGAGGAAACAAACATCGTTGAAGTTAAGTTAAGTTAAAAACTAAACTTAACTTCCCTGAAGATGACAATAATCATTGTCGAAATATCGGAAATATAGTGTTATAAGAGTACACGTTTTGCTTGCTGCTATACCCAAATATTATTATCCTAATTGCATCCTAACTAGTCAGCAATGACTACCCTTCTTCTATATTTATATATATATATATATATATATATATATATATATATATATATATATATATATATATATATATATATATATATATATATATTATATATATATATATATATATATATATATATATATGTATATATATGTATATATATATATATATATATATATATATATATATATATATATATATATATATATATATATATATATGTACATGTATATTTTAATTATGTTTGGGTAACTCTCTATGTTTGAAAATCTGCTGCAATAATTCCGTGTTGATACAATGTTTTCTCAAAAAGCATGACTTTGAATGGAATTATTGATATTAAGATATTCTGGATTTCTGTAGTATAGGGAGCTAAATTTTTTCTTCTAAATATAAACATATTTAGCGGGATTTGTTTTTTGTTAACGAAATTAGGTTTTGAGTAGTTTTCTCGACGAAAGATTATTGTCTGACAGAAAACCTGATTATGGGGTTCTGTACAAAAATTGTTTATGATTATCCTGAAATTTTTCATTCTCCCCAATTCCCCTTTGTTAATACTATCCTAAGAAAAATTGAACAGGTCAATATGCGCTTGATCAACTATAAAAAAATATAGTTGTTGGTGATTCTATAATGCTTTCGATTTTAGGTATGTCTAGGATTCATTCAAGATATTGGGTCTAATGGCATTGCTCGCGAAGTGACTAACGATTTTGTCATGAGTGGAATATATGAAGTCGATATAGGTGGAATAAGGTAAATATTTTAAAGTGAAGGATAACTTAACATTTATAAAATATATTTGATCGAATCAGAGAATCGTCCTTCAATTCCATTTATTTTGAGTTGATATTTTCAATATATCAACTTATCATAGTTGCCATTTTCTCATATTTCAGGATTATTCCATTTAAAAAATATAAAATTTTTTTCCCAGAATTGCAAATAAGTCGCCAAATAATCAAATCATTTAACATTATTCAATAGGTTTTTAATTGAATTTCATTATTTAGTTTTCTAAATTGTCAATTGTTATTTGCTTTGAATAAATCACATTTAATGAATGATTTTAATTACTTCTAATTTTTCTTGAACGTTATTGGAATGAGTAATCGATTAGATATCGTTTTTTCAGAATGGAATTTCATTTACCAGCAATAAATACATGGAACATAAAAACATCCCATTTACAATTCAACTCTTCTCTTTGTTAATCAATAGGCCTTCTCAAATGTGTGAAGAACTAATTGTTGTATTGTTAGAAATTCAAAACATGTATTCCAATGTTCTACAATAGATTTATGAACATTTCTGAACTCAAACATAAAATATAATCTCTTTCAATGTTATTCAAATATGAATAGCTTATTCATTTCAAAAGTATGCTATAAAGATGTATACATATTAACAAAAAGAGTTTAATTTATTTTGGTCAGTTAGGGGCTACATAGAATTACTTTAAGTATATTTGGTTATTCACAAAATTTCATTGAAGTTTAAGTTTTTTTTTATCTCATTACACAAATTGTCATGATGATGCAATAGCACAACATATTTTGCAGAAACAGCGAGTACTGCTTTTTAACATTCTTTCTTTTCTATCAGGTTTCCAGCCAGAGTTAGTATTCATTCGCCAATTTTACCGACTAAATATCCTGATAAAGAACGTGATGTATACAGAGCAACAAGAGATAAGGATAAATCTGAAGATTATACTACTTAAGAAATAAAATTTTACTACGAAAGAATCAGCAAATTATTACCCAGATATATATATATATATATATATATATATATATAAATATATATATATTTAAATTTATTACTCTAGAAAATACAAAATAATAAACATACATAAACATCTCATAAATTATAAGGATCATATTATCATAATTGGAGATTCATAAATTCCTCCACAGAGTAATTTGTAATTTATTCAAGCAAGTATGAGTACAGCCGTAAAACTTTTGGTATACATATGTATTTATATTTATATTCACTATGATTTTCGTATGGTACCTAGATGTACACCATCTGTATGTACCATTGCAGTGAGCCAGTGTTTAATGTTGTTATGTAATTTACGTAGCCCATTTCCCCACTCTATCTTCAGTCTACTGCATTCCCCCCAGCATCCATATTAAAATCAATAACACTCCATATTGTTCCCTCACCATCTTAAACAGATCAATTCCCTGACAACAATGTGATATCAGAACAAACTTAAGAACATATTGATATGTGTGAAAATAAAGACGAGCAAGTTAGTACTGAATTTTTTTTTGTTTCTAATTTGTCTTATTTCAGGTGGTAATTTATTTATGAATTTCGAGCCATAGTAGTTGATAAATTTCCGATTTATGTTACGATTACTAGGTTCTGTGACTAAATCCTGTCTGACATTACTTCTAGTTGGATAAATGTGATCTACATTACATTGTAGTTCCCTATTCTTATGGAAATACATACATACAACGAACACATATAGAGCTCTTACTCTGAATATTTGGCGATCATACAACGCATCACTTGAATATTGTCTATGTTTTTTAAATATAGTTCTCAGGAGAAAATTTTGAACAATAGTTAGTGGATATAAGGCATTGTTATAGGCCCCTCCCCATATTGTAAGTCCATAGCGGAGTAGTGACTCAACGAATGCTTTATACAAAGTAATAAGTAGTTTTCTATCTAATATGTTACTCAAAATATAGAATTTACGTATTAGACTTCTCAAACGATTGCTCAATTTAGCAATATGAATATTCCATTTTAAGTGTTTATCTATATAAATTCCAAGATATTTGGTTTTTTCTGTTTCCTTTATTTCACTGTTTAAATTTGGTATATATATCGTTTTATAACTTGGTCTATTTGCTGATGTTATGGAGTAAGCAATGTAGTAAGTCTTGTCAATGTTGAGTGTCAGTGTATGCGTATTTAGCCATTCTGCAATTTTTTCCATACCCTCAATCGCCTTTTTCTTTACTGCATCCCAGTCGTCTCCATTGAATACTATAGCTGTATCATCCGCATAAGAGATCATTCGACCATCACCAATATTCACTTCTGTTAATGATGAATTTATGTAAATAAGAAAGAGCATTGGGCCGAGAACTGTTCCCTGGGGTATGCCAATCTTGATTTTCCTTGGCTCACTGAGTAACCACTCTCCCTTTTAAGATATATTTATGCCCGAGCTAGCAGGGAGATGGGTTAAACATATATTGGTTCTAGTTTGTTCTCAGTAATAACAACAAGATAAAATGAAGGTATTTACTATTTCCTTATTACATGTAATGAGACTTATCTTTTCTTTTTATATTATTTAATTTTCTATCGACGTTTTTCCTAGGTGGATTGTACTCTTGACTTCTGCCCTATCTTTGTCCCTAGTTTCCTGTTAGCTTCAGCTGTGGTTTCCAAGGTGAATATTAGAACCAGACAAGGTGATTTTTAGCTCCAGATAAGGTGGTTCTTTAAACTCCAGACAAGGTGGTTTTTTAAACTCCAGACTTGGTGTTTTTTTTCTAAACTCCAGACCAGGTGGTTTTTTAAACTCCAGACAAGGTGGCGTCTATCAGACGCCACAGATACTTAATAATTTCAATAAACTTTAATAAACGTTCAATTGATATTGACTATAATTTTACCAATTAATGATGTGTTATCTTCAACAACCATTTGCTAGAAGAACGAGCGATTGTTAATCCGACGATATCTCGATATTTTCGTAATACGCAGGTCATTCCAAACTGTTATTCATAGATGAAACAAAAGTGAGGCATCATCTGACAGCGCGAATCACGGTACCTCGATGAAGAATTCAGTAGCGGCGGTTAGGCGGGGAATTGACACATTGTTCATTTTTACTTTCTGTGTTCGGCCCTTTAGGTAATTCTCGAGGACGTTCCATGCTGTCCCCCTGATTCCATATGATTGAAGAGTCTCCAACAACCCGTCATGGGGAACAGTATCGAAGGCCTTCGCCAGATCCAGGAATATCGATATACATTTCTTGCCCTTATCTAAACATCTTACTATCCCTCTAGTTAGTTAATAGATAGCATTTTCAGTGCTCTTATTGTCTTAAAATCCATATTGGTGATCGGAGAGCATATGGTGCTTACTCAAGAATTCCACCAATCTATCTTTTAGGCATCTTTCCATGATCTTGGCAAAGTTGTTTATAACACTTATTGGTCTGTAATTATAGATTTCTTTATTGTTACCTGACTTATGTATAGGTGTGACAACAGAGCATTTGAAGTACGTCGGAACAATTCCCGTTTTGAAAATAGAGTTTATTATATGTTTTAAGGGCTGTAATATGTGGACATGAATAGATTTTATTAATTTAACAGAGATGGTATCTTCTCCAGCCGAACTACTATTTTTCAGTTTAGATATATTTTTTATTAAATCGTTTTCGTTTACTGGTCTCAAATACATTGTGAATAAATTATTTTTATTCATTGTTATAGCTCTTCTTGATTTTTGAATTTTTTTTGCCAATTCAGTTCCTACATTGATGAAATAGTTATTGCAGAAATTTGCCAGGTCTCTATCATCACGGAAGAGTAACCCATTTTTGTCTCGTATATTTAAGGGTTTTTTTTCTTTGACTTCATTCGTTGCCTCCTCAATCAATTCATAAACTTTTCTCAGATTATTTGATTGCTCTAAAATTTTATTTTTATAGTATTCATTCTTTGTAATATTTATAAGTCCGTTTAAAGTATTCCTATATATTTTGTATTCTTGGGCTCTCTCGTGTGTGTAATTTCTTAAAAGATTCATTTTCATTTTATGTCTGTGTTTGATGGGGGTGACTATAGCATCCGTAATCCAAGGAGTTTTCTTGCTAAGTATTTTTTTATAAATTATAGTTTTTGAATTTTCAATTGCCTCCATTATTTGGTTCATAAATTTTTCTGTTGCAACTTCTGGATCACTGACACTAATGACCTCCTTCCAGTCCCTATTGCTAAGTATTTGATTCAATTTTTCATAATTTATTTTATAGGTACGATTATTTATTTCATCAGTGGCGGCTCGTGAGGTTTTGGTTTAAGGCTACAAGAGGTGTTAAAAAATACACCATAGGCGAAAATTTTTAGGATTTCAAGGTCAACAGCCTTATAATTTAAAGAAAATCAAAGTAAAACAAGCACCCTAAGCTATTAATTTGTTTGGAAAATTTTTTTTTTCACTTTCGACTGTCTACCTTGAGACCCACAACTCCTATTTACAATATTTACAAAAACTCTTCCCAGCCAATTAATCAATTCATACATTCATCAAATTTTTTTTTCTTTCACAAAATAGGTACCTACCTACCTACTTAACGAATTTGTTACTTATTCGAGGAATTAATCAATTGTTGCCCAGCAAGAACCAATGGGGAGGTGAGAGTTTTTTCTTGCCAAAAATAAAATAGGACCCTCCCAAAAATAGATTAAAATAAAATTCTTGTCATAAAAGTAAAACAAAATAAAAATAAAATAACAACAAAATAAAATAATAAAATATACATTTAGACCTAAAAAAAATGTAAATAAATTCTTTGGCATAGAAATCTATTTTTTATAATTCCTGCATAGATGCCAATGCCAAGGCACCAAAAATAAATTCTTTGAAGATTTCTACAAGGAACAACGAATTATTTGGTATAATACTAAGTAATAAAGTACCTAGTACCACAAACAAGACCTATGAAAAATAAAATGTACAGAATATGTGTGGGACAGCTGGTGAGAGCAAATAAAAAGTTATTATATATTTTTTAAGATTAGCGGGATTCTGCGATCTTTAACGTTAGCAAAATGATCTATAATATCCTAATAACATTTTTTGTCTTTCGCCAAAAGTTTTACCAATTCCTTTTCAATAGACAACAAACTAATATTTTTCAAACGATCCTGGCTCATTGAATTTCGTAAATAAGTTTTAATTCTCTTAAGAGTGGAAAACGAGCGCTCTACGGAAGCCGATGTCACCGGGATAGAAACAGTTAGACATGAGAGTTTATAAACTTGGGGTGAATCTTGATTCAAATCATTATCAAAAAGGTATTTGATAGTCATCACATGATTTTCATTTTGCCCCAAAATTTCATTGTCATTATAAATAACACACAGTTCACTTTATATGACCTTATCAAAAAAAGTGTATTTTTGACATAAATTTTCCAAAAGGTTATCTGGCAAATTAGCCGAAAATCCGGTAAACAAATTTTTATTGAGTAAGTCGAAGAAATGCAGTTCTTTCAAATCAGAGAACCTTATTTCTATTTGACCCCTAATAGTATCCAAAATTTCATAAAATATTTGCTTATAGTGAAGCTCCATATCTGCGAAACTGAATTTCTTTCGTTTTGGGCTAAATTGAGTCGTATCATCAGTAGTTTGAAATACAGAAAATAGTTTTTTAAAATAAACTTCTGCACGAAATTCTGAAA
The DNA here is from genome assembly GCA_030704885.1 of Cynegetis impunctata. Taxonomy (NCBI): domain Eukaryota; kingdom Metazoa; phylum Arthropoda; class Insecta; order Coleoptera; family Coccinellidae; genus Cynegetis; species Cynegetis impunctata. The sequence continues at coordinate 1,151,012 of JARQZK010000727.1, forward strand.
TTTTGTCCAAAAGAAACTTGAGCCGATTTCGTGAGTAAATCACATCTGAAAACTTGTGCTGTAAGATTTGAAAAACTATTTCTGTTTGTTCAAAAATTAATTTAAAGATGTTTAAAAAATATATAAATTCCTTATCTTGTAAGTAAGATATTAATCCGCGTGCGGTATTTAAAGTTACTTTATGGTGAAAAATTCCTCACTTTCAACTATAGAATTAAGAGCCTCTAAAATTTTATCCTTATTATTGTGTATAGTAAAGATAGCTCTTGAAGTAAAATTCCACCTAGTTGGTGCGTTACTTGGAATTCTGTTACCTTCTATTGCATCTAGAAATTTTGTGCGCGTTGTTAATTTTGAAAAAAATGTTGAAATGCAGATAAATTTGAAAAAAAAATTCTAACTTGCCTAATAGAACTACAAGCGTTACTTAAAACCAAATTCATGTTATGTGCATAACAATGTGTAAAAATAGCTTGAGGAGCAACAGATTTAATCTTTGTTTGTAGACCGTTTAAATGGCCAGCCATAACCGCTGCGCCGTCATAGGTTTGTGCTATAAGTTTAGATTGAAAATTAAACTTCGAAAATTTCTCATTTAAAATATCGAATAAATCGGTAGCAGACCTTCCGGAACTGACATCATAAAAACCTTAAAATCGCTCAAATAATGTTCCATCTTTTACGAACCTGCATATTATCGACAACTGCGATTTACAGCTAATGTCAATTGTCTCATCTACTTGCCAGGAAAAAAAGTAACATTTTAAAGTTCATTTTCGATAAAAGTTTCCAAAACATAGGTAGCAGAGTTTATAATTTCGTTTTGAGTTGTTCTTTAGGTTCCGGAGAAAACTGTAGCGTTGTTAATGAAATTATACAGCTTTTCGTCATATTTGCAAAATAGATCAATACAAGGAGTTCCTTAAAATTACCCTTATTGCTAGATTCGTCTGTTTCATCGTGTCCCCTAAACGCTATATCTTGGCGACATAAGAATAATATAATGTCGACCAGTTTCTCCAATATTTCTCTGTTTTCCTTAACTTTTTCGTTGTATTTTTTTAACTCTTGAACACAAGCTGTATCAATAACATTAGTAATGTTTTTTTTCCAAGCATTTTAAATTTGATCCGCGATACGACATGGGATTTTTCGTGCCTTTCCAAAGAACGTGATAAATTTTTTAAATCGTCAAATCCTAAGCGGCCCCAAACAGAGACATTTTCCCTAGTAAAAAGTAAACACTGCCAACAAAATAATTTATTTTTTACCTGTGATCCGGTTAGGCAGGAATGTCTCATAATTTCTGATATTAAAACCGCGATTTTGTTGTCTGTTACGCTGCACCAAATTGTTTAATTCAGGGGTAGGTCGCAATGTTTTTATCAAAACTTTATCCTCATAACTTAGTGCACTAAAGTTATGGGATAACAAATATTTCACTAAGTCACCATTGAAATTTTTGAAATTAACTTCAGTAACCACTCTCATTTTAAAACAATACGCGAGCAAAATAAGTAAACAAACTGTTTTCGGCCACTAGTCACTACGATTAAATTAATGCTTTCCAACGAATTCACTCGATTTTACACGAAAGTCTATAGTTGTGATTGGTCGACATTGTGCGAGACTTAGGCTCCATCGGTGTTGCCATTTACATGTGTTTTCCTTTTCTATTGCAATGAAGTATTCATTCGCAGTATTCGCACCGTTGTTTGCTTTTCTGTGGCAGGCATAATGAACGTTGAGAATATACCTTTTTAAGCATCCGTTTCCACAAATTTTGAAATGAATGAAATGCAGTAAATGTAAATACCTTCTATCGTAATTAATAAATTATATTATATAATGTAGGTTGAGAGGAAGGTAGGTGCATAAAATAATATGATTTTGATTAATATGAATATGCTGAATGCTTGAAAGGCCATATCTTGATTTTTTCAAATGGCACTCTATTTATTATTTGATTACTTAGTCGCATTGAACATGTCATTCTTCATCTTTTCTATATTCACTTTTTTTTTTCCAAAAGTTGATGGTTTAGAAGATAATTCACATTTTCAAAGAAATCAACACATTTTTTCATCTTTTAAACGAGTGACATGAAAAACAATTAATTCTGATAACAGACTTTCACTTGTTCATTGTTGATATCCATGGCCTTCTATTGATTTATGCATTCAATTTCAGAAAATTGTCTTTTATTTGCGCGTTTCTGAGAAAAAGTTTATAGTATCATATATTTTTGAAAAGGTAAAAAAAGACAAATTTTATAGTCTATAAATATACAGGGTATTCCATTTAAAAAAACATAAGTTTGCTTTATAACTCAAAAATAGTAAACATGTAACGAAAATTATCTACACCGATGCATTCTACGGAAAAAAATCTATAAGGATGTTATTTTACATTTTCGATAAGATGAAAAGATCCCAAAATGCAATATTTTCAAAAATGCCCTGTATCTTAAAAACTAAAAGAGTTATTAAAATTATGTTGACGGCATCTTCAGTTTTTCGAAAAAGTAGCACAGTGTCGCGAAAACCGCAACCCTCTATCTTCAAAAAATAACGGAGATACCATTCAAAAGTACCCAAAATGGGACACCCTGTACTAAGCTTCTATAATTTGATTTCAGTAATTTCTCATCAAACTTTGAAATTGACGCCCGCAGCATTTACGTTGACGTCTGTTATCAGAATTTATTGTTTTTCATGTCACTCGTTTAAAAGATGAAATAATGTGTTGATTTTTTTTGAAAATGTGGAATATCTTCTAAACCATCAACTTTTGGAAAAAAACATACGAAATAGAAAAGATGAAGAATGACATGTTCAATGCGACTAAGTAATCAAATAGAATGCCATTTGAAAAAATCAAGATATGGCCTTTCAAAGTGTACCAAAATCAATGTGTCACAGTAAGCTAATGTCACAATTAAAATAGATTATCTCTCCGTCAAAAGATACCCAGAACAATTACTTAGATACAGCCCAAATAACAACTTGATATTCAAAAAAACAAGTGCCCTGTGATTTTTTAAAAAAATGCCTGCAAAGGCATTAATTTTCAGAAAAAATTGAATAACTTCTGAACGGCTGAAGCGATTTGCAAAAACTTAACGAATTTACAAATCCCAATAAAGGACAAATTCAAATATGTGTAAAAATATATATAGTGCCATTTAAAAAAAGTATCTTAAAATTTGCTCCGTAAAAATGGTACACCCTGTAAAGGGCAAAATAATTTTACGAACTGCACTCTGACCTCCCATTTGCAGAACCGTTTGGTTCGTTTCGATATCATTAACGGTGTAGCTGCAATCAAGCTTTCCCATATCAATGACTCACCCTGTATATATATATATATATATATATATATATATATATATATATATATATATATATATATATATATATATATATATATATATATATAACAAGCCAAGTATTTATGTAAATTATCAATAGTAATCATGTTTCACCAAGTGATAACCAGATATCCAGAGTCATCAATGATTTTTTTTTTGAAGAGTATTAAATATCTTTTTATTTTACAAAGAATATTTTATAGAATTAATGTTTCACCGTAAAACTTTAAGGACAACGTCGATTATATGATAGAAAATTCACTGATTATTATCATCAAATTTGCTATTTTGATGAAGATACGAAAAAAACAAATTTTACTCAGCTAAATATTTTATTATTATAAATATAATTTAATAAATAAATAAATTCTTTGCAAAAATTTGTTGGCACACATATTCAATTTCCAATGAATTGATCACATCACTCGTAGCCATAAACTAATGACTCTGACTTTACAGAAGGGTTATATTAGTTGAACATATTCAGTCAATAATATTCAAATATCAATATGAAATGCACTTTACAGGAAAAGTATGTTATGGCACGTTTGAAAGTTATATGAATTTAAGCGGATAGAGATTGTTATAAGAAAGTTAATTTTGTTAAAGCTCTGAACATATTAGGTCAGCTATAGAAATGCACCTAATGAAATTATTTTTTTTAAGTATACAATCGGCCTATGATGTTATATTAACATAGATTATAGAATTTTAACTCATGATTTGAGTATTGTAGTTTCTCAGAATTTGTTGATAATTTTATTATATATTATTGTGGAAATGAAAAATATTCCCATAATATTAAATATTATGAAAAATGGTCTAAACCATGGTCAACAGTTTCATAAAGTATTTGTGAAACTATTATGCAATTTAATAACACTCACGTCTTTCTTCTTGTTACGATAGACTGATTCTCTTTTGTGGCGTTTGCTTCTGTATTTTGTGACTCTAGATAATAACTTGCGATAAGGCTTCAAAGTTTTAGTTACCTAAAAGAACAATTGATTGATTAAGCAAATACGGATATCACATTTCCTACTCTTTTTAATATATGCAGTACAATGAAGAATTCAAATAAAGAAGTACTATACTGTTTACTAAACCATCATGATAGTAATTCTTAATTTTTTTGCATATATATATATATATATATATATATATATATATGTAATGTGTGATCAACAAATATGGTGAATAATTTTATAACCAACCAAATAATAAGCTACTTTCCATAAGACCTTAGACTGCTTTGTCATGGCTCTCTCAATGTCAGGAATAGTGTCGAAATGTTTTTGGGCAGAGGCTAAAGTCACATGTTACTCAATACGAAGTTTAAGCTGGATGTACAAAAAAGAGAAGCTATTGGTTTTTTCGTCTGGCTTATTCCCCCACAGATCAAATCCTAAAAGTTCTCTTATAATATGTGCCAACTTTTTGACGTTGAAGGACTTCTCTACATTTGCTCGTTTTCAACCGACTCATTTCCGCTAATACCACTTGTAAATAGTCTTCTTGCACCACACATTACTGCCATACATTGATTTTAACATTTCAAGAGCTTCTTTGGAACTTAGAACAAAACTTAACGTTTTGTTCTAAACGTTATTCAAAATCCATTATGCGTGGCAAATACGGTTCGCAATTTATCACTATAACAAGTCACAATTTGGTCAAACTTCACTTTATATCTCGAAGGATCATGTTATCTGATTATTTTTCAAAGGGATATTGTATCAGCAGTTGCCGTAATATAAATTCATCCACCGTATTTTTTGATCACACCTCGTATATATATACATTTAAAAAATCAGTGTGATATTATTGCCTACCTCCTCCGTACTAAGAATATATCAACACTGATACTAAGCAAATGTTAAATTATATTATTCTTATACAACTATTCTTTACTGAATAAATAATTTCATTCTAGAGCACACCTATAAAAGGGTCAATGTTATAATTAGTTCAGTGCTGTTATTATGATATCTATATAAATAAAATTTGTGTTCATTATTTTAATAATGTTAAATAAGGTTTGTTAAAATACTATCATTTCAATATGAAAAGAAATGTACAAATCTTTGAATTCTCCAACCACGCTCATCCCAGTGAGGCAAATTGATAGAAAATATACGATTCATCTAATAAACCAAAAAGTTTTGATGTTAAAGACATTGAACCTTTTCACTTGATTCAGTTATGGGTATATTTTAAGTGTAGAATTATGATGTAATAATTTTGAGAATAATAGTTAAAAAATATGCAACCTTCACTTTTCATGTGTTGTAAAACACAAGCATTAGAAATGGGATGAAAGCATTATCAGCTTTCTAAAGTAAAAATGAAAGAACTGAATATGAAATGAATATTATTGAACTATTAAAACTTTTTTATTTTACATTTTCCTCCTATATGATAATGAATATGTACAAGAAGGGAAATAATACACTGCTAATTGAAATGTTTAGCCAACAAGAAAAAAACAAAGTATTGTAATTATCTTAGTTTATAACCGCCTTTATTTATAAAAGCTTGTATGAGAATGAATTCCTCCCTAATGGCCCTCACAAACATGGTTTCTAAAATTTAAAATAAAAGTGCAACCAAAGATAAATTTTCTTGGTGTTCATTATTGTTAATATGAATATATTGAATATTTTTCAACAAATTTTATGTTCTAGTTAACGGCAACGAGCAATTAGTTTATGCAAACAAATACAACATGTTAAGTATAAACTAGTCATCATCTATTACGAAACCTAATCTTGCCTGTTGGGCATGTTGATTCCTTTGTAGAATGTTTGAGCATTGCATAAGGCAATGCAAAGCTGCAGCAGAAGTAGCTTTCAAGAGAAGAAGATTTGGATCAATACAAAATTTTGGACCAGCAGCTTCTATTGCTCTACACAAAGCTAGATCAGCCTGCTCTGTTTGCTGTAACTGAGTTCTGACACAACCCATTGCGTCTAGTACAGCTAGTTGTTCTCGTGGTGGAAGGGGTGGGTTATTAGCTGTACTTGACTGAAAAAATGTTAATTAATTAATTTTAAAATAAATATATACATACATATATGTATGTTTACTTGTTTTGTTTATAGCAATAACAGGCCATTTTTAGAAAAAAGAGACAAGTACAATGCAGGCAAAAATAATTCAAATATATATATATATATATATATATATATACATATATATATATATATATATATATATATATATATATATATATATATATATATATATATATATATATATATATATATATATATATATATATATATATATATATATATATATATATATATATATATATATATATATATATATATATATAAATATAAATATATAGATATAAATAAAAATATATATATATATATATATATATATATAAATAATATTACTTACTAATAGCTATTTGTTTCACTGAATACCTTATAGGAAGTTCATGCAGAAAACATAAGTCTAACCTATTTTTGGACATTACATCTCATCTTAAGCATCTCTATAGTTAGAATCACGAGAGAAGCAAATTTCTGAAGGTTGTCTTCATAAATGAGAAGCCATGATTATAACAAAAAATAATTATATAAGATTACTTATTATGAATACTTCTTAAGAGAAACTGGACTTACAGAGTTGGTATGTACACTTAAAACAAAATGTATTCTTCAGTATAGATGGTCCACTGATTAATATGAAAATGAGTCTGAAGATTATTTTAAGTTGAATATGGTAAAAACGCTCAAGGTAAGTGAGAATTAGAAAAACTTCAGACTAGGCTGCTTTGAAGTGTATGTAACAAGAATAATCAAATTTCTGCTAACATCAGAGCATAGCTAATAACATTTACTACTGGTTTCTATATACCGAACATAGAAATTAGACATTGGGAAAATAGAAACACAATTAGACTAGTGTTGGGTAGGACACGACATGAAAATGAGTTTGTAAGAGTAGCCTCTTTTTTGTACTGAGCCAGTACAATGTCCCACTTCAAATGACGTGAGGCGTACTGAAGCTCGGCGATACGTTTGAAGTTACGAGTACGAATATGACATTTAATTTTATTGCAGTACAATAATTACAGTCTGAACTCTGATTGATGATATATTAATAATCAGTATCGCAAAGTGATATGAAACGATTAGCATAGTGAATATTGTTTGTAAGTAGGTAAATAAAAATATAAACAATTAATATATTTCGAAGGGTTAGGATATTCAAAAGCAAAACAGTCCCTTCAATACGTGCCTCATAGGATATTTCCTTATCGCTCGACTAGACTCGAAAAGCAATAAATTTGTAGCATGCGTCTCACTTCCTCTTTGTCTTCATCCTTCAGTTTTACGGAGACGGAAAGTAAGTAGCGCCTAGCGCGACACCCGCGTCATAAAATTTGAAGCAGTACAATATAAAATGTTGAGCCGCTCTTACATTTTGACGTCATGTATGGGACAAATGTACTGCCTCTTGTATGTCCTACTCAACACTAAATTAGACAGATACCTGCCCTAGAATCTAAGAAGTCTGTCACTCCAAACATTAATTTTGCGTTTCAAAAAACATCATTAGCAAAAAACATAAGAGGTACTGAATAAGACATAATAAGCTGCAATATAAGTAGTACAGAACATAGTATTTCACGTTCAGCGATTTTAATAGATAGAGGGAGTTAGTTTTAACATGTCTAGTTTTGATTCCTATAGTTCAGACCAGCATTTTGCTACTCAATTCGTCAAAATGCTGCGTACCACTTTATTCACTGTTGCTGAAGTAAAGCTCTGATACTTTAAAAGAAAATGAAAATTTTTTAAAAAACATTTTCTTATTTCGCACCTTGGTATGTGATTCTGCAACTGCCCTCAAACCATTCACCCACTCTTGCCTAGCTCTTGCATCAGCAGCTCTGAGCTTAAGCATATCACCTGAAGCACAATTAACTGTAAAGGTCTTCGAGTCTTCTTCACTGGGACAAATTACAGCACCAGCAAGATGAACTGATCCCCTTGGAATCGATCCATCAGGTTTTTCCCCCTCACATAGGTAGTAATGCAGAAGACCTGCATTGGCATCAACCATGAAGTATCTATATTGCCAGCCTTTCATTACATTAGTATATTTATATAGTTGACCTGAGAATTGCCTCTGTTTGGTATGTAAATCCATCACAGACTAAAACATTTATATCTCATTACTTGGTATTATTAAAATAAAGAGGAAATAATACTATGAGGGTATAACACGGGTATTAATTGCATTTCTATTGGTATAATAAGTATATCCCAAAGATTATGGATATATTTATATTACAAAAAATTTGAGTATTAAACTTGTAATATTGTTTCAAATGTGATTTGAATATTAATAAAAAGTAAAATTAAATGTTCTAACCTCCACTATTGTATTATTCATGAAGTGTCAAATATTTTGCAATTTTCAAACAAACATTTCCAAAACAATAGACACTATAAAAACTGTTTCTCAATGAGTTGAATCGCACGGACTTTGACAGGGTTGCCAGATTTTTCAGAGCCGTGTCGCAATTTAGACATTGATTTGTCGCCCAAAAGCGCAACCGTGGTTGCGACATGTCGCAAACGGGGATATATTGGTAACAAGTATTTTTGCATATAAAATTCACTTATTCTACCAGTTATTTCATACGTGTTTTGCTGCCAATTCGTCGCCCAAAATCGCAATAATGATTTTTTCGGCAACCGCACGAAAAATACTGCTCCTAACATGTTGCCTACTCGTCCAAAAAAAAAAACAATAGTAGGTATTTTCGGGACATTTTACTTAAATTACTATTAAAATCAAAACCACGATTCTGGTACAAATATCTTTGTTTTTATATAAACTGTTCACAAAACATCATTACATCATCATCATGTTTGTCCGTGGTTGGAGTTGTGGATTGTTTCTGTTCCAGATGCATATCAGAATTGAATTTTGCTTACATAGCTTTGCTAGGCCCTAAAATTCTTTACAGCAAATCTCATTTATTGCAAAGTGAGATCTAATAGACACAACTGAATTTAACATTTTTTAGCATCATTTTGTATCGAATTTTACATTTAACAATATTCATCAATGAAAATATCCTCTCTATAAATGCATTGGATGACGGTGAGCTTACAAGAGTAAATGCAAATAAAGCTAAATCTTTTAACATGAATTGGTAGGCTGCGTTTTTTAAATCCCAAAAAATAATAGGGTTATCCGGGACCGATTAACCAAACATCACGGTAAATAGAATATACCGTGCTTTGACATTTCCCTACAGGTGTTTCTACTTAGCAAGAGCAAGTGATTAGTGACAGTAGTTCACTTAGTGATGCCACCACAAAACCCAACCAGTGCTGAATAAAGACAATCGAATACATCGAATCGATAATCGAATGCAAATATCTTCGAGACGATAAGTGACTAAATATGAACAGAGTATAGAGTATGATAATAAATCGCCCAATTTGCGACTTGCGATATTGGCAAATTTCTAGTCGCAATTTGAATTTAAAAGTAGCCCAATTTGTCTAGCAGTCAGTGTTGCCAATGTTTTCATTTCAGAATTCCCTGAGAAGCAGATGAAAATATCGTTTTCGACTTGAAAAATTCTATTTTGGTAATTTTTTCGTGGAGAATATTTCTTACAGTATTTACAATTCGTCAAGGAATTAATGCGGAGCCACCTCTCAGAAGGCAATGGCAAACCACAGAGAAGTATTCTGCCTTGTAAATTGTAAAGCCTCTGTATTGCGGGCTACACACGGACGTCGATGAATTAATACAACGCAACCTGATTGCATACACACGTACGTACAAAACGACAGTTTTGTTTTGATACATCAACGTGCATCCAAGAATGTACAATCATTATAACGTTAAATCGCATCCACACGTTCACACCTGTACGTGTTCGTTGAATGCGCATCCAAAAATTCAAGCGATTCAGAATACATCAACGTGGTATTCATCCGAGTTGTGAATTCAAAAACGTGGGTATTTTTGCATCCACATTAATGTTATTGGTTGCACGTTCTTGGATGCGTTAAGACATCAACGCCCGTGTGTAGGGGCTTTATAGAGACGTTCGGAACCATCGTAAAACTGTAGGTTCCTTCTATTCGTGTATCATTATGGGTGCATTCTTGTTGGGCGCTTACACGCTCACGCTTAGAAGCACAGATTATTGGCGTTCGGGTTGGCCTACTAGCGCTTAGAGACGCTCACGCTTTGGCTTTGAGCATTAGTTATAGGGAAAACATAATAAGCGATACGCCTCCTACTGGTGTCGAATATTACTAAAGCATGGGAGATAGATTGCTTTGTTTACATCTGTTTACGTGTATTTTATATGAGAAGTTGTTGAGTTTTAATTGTATTTTGGATCGTTTACAAAAGTTCAGAAGAGATGAATCACTATTGTTGTGTATTCTATTGTTCATATTGGGCAAAAAAAACCGAATATAGCTTACATATCTTTCCGAAAGCTGGACAATTCAAAGTTGCATTCCAAACAAAGTTGGGAAACAAGGAAATGATAGACAGAAGAAAGGTGTGGATTCATAACTTGAAGATTGAAAAAAAATGTCTGAAAAAAAATGTCTGAACATAAGAGAGTTGTTCTTTACAGTTTACTGAGAATTTTCCCTGCAGTAAGTTTGTGGATTTTTCCATATAGAATTATACCAACTAATGATGTGCAATTTTCAGCTAACCGAAAACGTAGAGTTTTTGAAGTCCAATGCTATTCTAACGAAAAATCTTCCACTTTTATCGGAATCTGAACCTGGGCCATCATCCAGAGATTCTAGATTATTGTATTTTCTTTCATGTAACAACCAGATATACTATTAAAATAATAATAATAAATGATGTTTATATATAACAGTTTATCATAACATCAAGAATATGAAATAAATCTGGACTCTATAGCTAGGTAAAAACTAAAATATTCAATTATATAATCAGGAAAACAGAGATTCTATCAAAAAAAACCACTCTCAGAAGTCCACCGTACTTTTAGGATACCTAGCTGTTATTCGTCAGGAAAATTCAAAACATATAATAACTCATTACGTTCAAACCATTCAAGCTGAGTATTCATATTAATTCTTCTTTTATTTCATGTTGTTTTTTTCAGTTTAGCTGGTAAGTACTTAGTTTTGTCGATTATACTCAAAAATTCTTCAGTTCGTAATGAAAGTAGACATGTCGGAGATGTTTTCTTGAAACTTTTGAAAGTTTTTTTACTTTTTGAATAAATAGGTGTTCTATCATACAGCCTTTTCATGAGGTATACATAGTTCCTTCAACCAATTAATTTATTCGTCCTCTACTTTATTTTATTATTGATTTTCATGTTCAATGATAAAAACTCAGTGTAAATTTCAACTTGATGTAGGTAGGTTATCTACTGTTGAACAGAGATAAAATTGTCCTCAATCCAAACACAATATATCACAGGAAAATACAAAGTCCAAAAAAAACACAAATTACGACGATAAACGTTCGAAAACTCAAAACGAAATGAACGTAAATACCATTACAACCAATGTAAACAAACAGCTAATCTCCCTTGCTCTAGTACCGATATTAGCCGTTCCGGCGCTACGATCTTAATTTCGGACGCCTATTTCAATAAGGCAAATCTTCTTTTTACGCTTAGGTAGGCAAAATCACTATAGTTCACGAAAATACCGTGCTTTGACATTTCCATATTAAATTAATATATATTAATTATCGACAACAAAAGTTAGGTTAGCTAACGCTTAGTGTTAAGCGTTTGTGAGCGCATGTCGACCACAGAAAACGAGGCTTATGAGCGCTTAAAGCGTGTAAGCGCCCAACGCGAATGGACCTTATATCACGCACAATACGAATAGTTGTAGAGAGATCGCCTACACCCGAAACCGTTTAAGGCACTTGAAGAAGAAGAATAGATAATGCCGATACTGGATGTAAATCCCATATTGAAACAATGGTTATGTAACAATTTATACGTACCTATATATATATATATATATATATATATATATATATATATATATATATATATATATATATATAAAAGATTAACACATGACGTACGTTTCGGTGAGGTTTCAACTTCTTTCGATGCTAAAGCATAAACTGATACTGATTGATTAGTGATTACATTTCTCAAATAGGTTCAATAAAAACCAAGATGTATATAACAAATTAGGTAGAAAGGTTAAATGCAGTGATGTTTACAAATAATTAGTTAGGGAGGGAATTCTTTAATGCACTCCTAGTTTCCTGATTTATGAAAAGAGTAAGAAGGAGAATCAATCTGGCAATTCATTTCGAGGCCGGAATGTTTATATTTATTAATTTGTAGCGGCTCTAGGAAATTTAGTTTTATTCGCTTATTTTCCCGATTTAGTTTTTCAAAGTCTGAACTGCATGAGTGATTTTCATGGATTGAAATGGCCTGAAAGCTTCTGAAAGTTCTTTCTATATAAAACTTATCAGAACTACCATCTCTTATTTTATGCACTCTTGATTTATTTTTGTGATCATTGGTTTCTTTATATATTTTCCAAAGTTATTTCCGGTACATAATTTTGCCTGCAGTGCTACTATAAATATAATTATTGAAACTAGAATAATTTTGTTGAAGACATAATTTAAAAAGCGACAATATATCATTACATATTTTATGAAAGGATTGACAAGATTAGCTCAACTATAGATAATTAATTAGTTAATATATGAGTACTTCTCATTTAACAACCGTTAACATAAAGTGAATACTACCAGAAAAAAAAATAGAAATATTTAAAAATACCAAAGTTAGTGACAAAAAATATTTTATTTGGCCATATATTTAATTTCACGAATAACTTGCATGCAATTTTATATGTAAATCTATTATGGTATAGTTTTCATGATGATTAGAAATCTGCAAAGTATTTCAGGACGATTTTACTAATGTACCTACCTATTTCAACGAAATTAATTCGTTCTGCCTTGGGCGCTCACACGCTTCAAGCAGTTCAAGCGCGCTTAATCGTCGTTTTCTGTGGTCAGCATCACATAAGTGGTGCTTCAAGCGCGCTTGAAGCGTGTAAGCGCCCAACGGGAATGCACCCTATGTGAATGGAGTTGAATTAATGTTATCTGAGGAAGTGTTGGTAAGTTCGGATATGTAAAGGCTTCATCGCTTTCAGCTTTCAAGCAGAAGTGTATATATATATATATATATATATATATATATATATATATATATATATATATATATATATATATATATATATATATATATATATATATATATATATATATATATATATATATATATATATATATATATATATATATATATATATATATATATATATATATATATATATATATATATATATATAGCGACGAAGCCTTTGCATATCCGAACTAGCGAGGAGGACCGACAATAGATAGACCATAAGGACAACACAGTGGTACCCAAGAGGCGTCAAAAGCCAAAGAGGCGCCCCATATAAGGTGGATTATGATATCAGGAAAGAAAGCAGGAACAAACTGGTATCAAGCTGCTCAACAACGTATTACATGGGCAGGAATGAAGGAAGGATATGCGAGGAGGCTGCCACCATACTTAACGGTAGACCATAGCTGCATATGATGATGATGAATATATATACATATATATATATATATATATATATATGTATATATATATATATATATATATATATATATATATATATATATATATATATATATATATATAGTATATATATATATATATATATATATATATATATAATATATATATATATACTATATATATATATATATTATATAATATATATATATATATAATATATATATATATATATTCTATAATAAGTCAGATTGTTTTGACACTTTGTGAAAAATTCCCTTATATTTTTTGGTTACCGAAATTCTTCAAAAATAAAACTACATAGGAGTGATTGAGCAATAGTAAAACATACCCGTTCACTCTAATAAAATAATGTATTGTATTTTATAAATTCAAATACAATCAATTAAATTTCAAGTACTAACAAACTGTGAAGTCAGAATTCTGTGAAATGAAAGCTTTTTAGACTATAGGAGTGATAAATAAATATAATGAATAATGAATAAGAAATAATAAAAAAAATATTCTTGTGGTTCATCAAAATGTATAAGTGAAGGTATAAATTTCCTAGATTCTTAAATTATGCTAGATGATAATTCGTGAGGAATAATAAATTCATTAATATATATCAACGTATCCAAAAATAAAAACACATTATTGTTTTGGAAGAGCTATTTCAATTTAATAATTTCTGAATTTGAAATTTCAAAATATGTGACGTCACACAAATGTGATCACCTGTAACAAGGACGGCAGGGGGTCACTAAAAATCATTTAATTCGTATGACGCTTTTTCTTATACATTTTAATTCTAGAATAATAAAACAGGCCAAAAATATAATAAAACTTGATGTGTTTCTGCAACAAGAATTGTCAGGTATAACGAAGCTCCAGTAGGTACAGATAACTTCATTCAACTTCATGTCCTTTTGAAGAAAACACGATTTTCGGATGTATGAATGTAAAAATAATTTTCTTTAGTAAGACTTCCACGTATGACATCAACAATTTTGTTCGTCGCTGGCAACAACCTATTATGCAAACTTATTACAAATGTATAGTCGAATTCAATAAATTTCAATTGAAAAGTGATTCTTCATTTTCCTTAAAAATAAATTTTTTGTGAATGACCTAAATATACACTTCGCATAAAATTTTGAAACCTGGTTGAAGAAGATTTATTTCCTCTAATGGAACCAAACATGATCCATAATAGTAATAGTCCTATCAAATAGTTATCAAATTTCCAAGGTTGATCACAAATCGATAAAAACCTCAAAGTTAGATCGCACCAGGCGGTCTTGTTGAATTAATAAAATGTGAAATTTTATATGTTCATAAACACTTGTATACGAAATATCGATAATTTCACGTTCGGTTGGAATGATTTTATCAGTTAATAAAAACCATTTTCGATAGGAATTTGTTAGTTGATAAAATCGTATGATCCATCCCGTGGTCGCCGATCCTTATTAAGAATACCTATTTGAATATTTTACGACGGAAGACTTCTCAACGACGCTTTACGAGTTTCCATATTGAATGAATTAGTTAATTATGTATTCACACTAAACGTGACGAGTTTGAAAAGCTTTTATTATGTAAGCATACAGAAATCGTACAAAATCTGGCTCATATGAAAGTTTTTGAGGATGTTTGCATTCGGAAAATTCAGAGTAAATCAGAATAACACACGTTATTAAAGGCAATATTATGAATAGAAGATTTATTGTGAAGGAATACAGCGCCTCTTTGTTAATTCAACTAATTTAGTTGGTATTATCCTTATCCAATGAAAACATGTGAGCAGAAGAGTTCTGTCACAAAAGTAGTATTTTTCCATCCTGTTTTACATACTAATTTCTCACCACCTTACTCAATTTGGAGGGGCTGTGAAGGTGAGAAAAACCTTGAAATACACGAAAATCATGAAATCTCTACATTCAAATGGCTGCGGCTCAGGAAAATAGTTGGAACCACCAAAGGGCACTTTTCTGTTATCAACTGAACACACGTATGAAATTTCAACCCTCTAACTAAATCTGAACGAGCGTTGGAGGAGAGGAAATCTTTAAAACACAATAAAAAGCACAAAATCTCTACATTAAAATGGCGGCAGTTATGAAAAATATTTCAAAGAATCAAAAAGCGTTTTCCTAACCTCAACTCAACCCTTGTACTGAATTTCAACCCTCTAACTCAATCTACACAAGCTATGGAGATTGAGATACCTCAAAAACCAAGTCAAAACAAGAAATCTATATAAAAATGACGGGTGTTAGAAAAAAAAAGTTTATTCTACCAAGAAGCATTTTTCCTACATCAGCTTAATCCTTCACGTACAAATTCTCAGCTCTCTCACTCAATTTGGAGGGGGGTTGGGGTGCAAAAATCATTTAAAATTGTTTTTTCTCTATGAAACATCTTTGAGGCTGTAGAATGTTCAATTTCCAATATTTTGTTCATAATTAATTTCCACATCTTATAACACTGGTGAACCTTCCAACTACTCCCTTCTTCAAAGTTTGAATATGCTAAAATTTCGTCTAAATTTAGCAGAAGTTTGATAGTTTTGTTCTGACCAAATTTCAGCTCATTTGATCTGAGAGATGCCAGCCTAATACTAATTTCAAAAGTCGTATAACACAGAATACAATGTTTTAGAAATTGATACATAAAATTAAATCAGAGTTCTTACGAGTCTAATTTTATATATTAATTAGCTAACGTGTGAAGCACTTTATATGAGCTTTGCATCAGATAAACGTTTGACTATCAACCGAGGTTCGAAATTGCAATTTATTTTGAAATACCATTTAATCGATAGTTTATCATATAATAAATTTGTTCATCTTCTTCATTGTTCAGTAATGAGGATTTATTTTGACGTGCACACGACAGTGTACAACCGATGACTATCGGATAAACGCCGACACTGTTCGACAGATTCGACACGATGAATCTTGTCGAACACTGACGCATGTGTCTGGGCAACACCGGTCAACATGTAGCATACGTCATTGTTGCATGCAGCATGTTACTTTATGTTGCTCCAATTGAAAGACTGAGTGTAGCATGCGTCATTGTCGCATGCTACATGTCGCTTAAATGTTGCCCCAGTGGAATTGCGCTTTAATGTTGCCCCAATGGAATTGCGCCTTTAGTAATATATGTAAATCTGAAGTGAATAACTTCGTTCGGTTCACATCCACAGAACGTTTCAAAGCATCGTATTTAACTCTATGATCGGATATTGAAAAGGCACAGAGAAATTCATAAGTTATCGTTCACATAGAAGAATTATTATTTCCAGTTTGTGAGTTGGTGTTGGTTTTGCATGTTTCCAGCGTGATGTAAGACATAGTCAACAATGCATCAATTTATAAACAAGGTTGGAACATCGTTTCACACTTGATCCGAAAAAAAAGTAAAATCAACGAATTCAAACGGGAGATAAAGTAGACAGAGCCACTTTCACTTGCTGGTTATTTGTGATGCGCCTGGAATAATTTTCATCTAGTATTTTCAAAAAAGGAATAACCGACGGCCAATATTATTCGAACTTCATCAAGACAATGCTACAGTTGACACGATGGTTTAAATCAATAAGTTATAGCACGAATTGCTTCCTTATGCAGCCTATTCAACAGATTTAGCCCTTCGGACTATTTTCTGTTTCTAAACTTGGAAAAATGACCTCGTAGTAAATATTTGCCAATACTGGACACGTGGAGTCTTCAGTTAATGACTATTTTGAGGGTAGTGTATCGAAACGGTGTTAGCTCGGATGCTTCTAGAATAAACCTCGTATTATTAATCTAATGCGTTTTTGTGAAACATATTTCTTTTAAATATTTATCGGTTTGATCTGAAATCGGGAGAAAATGTTTGTATATTTAAATTTAAATATTCAATGATTTCATTTTGTTATTGAAACTATCGCGCAACTTTTACCAAAATCTACTGATAATTTGATATAATCAATTTATTAGTTAGATGAAATTGAAGATAGATGTACCATTAATCACTTTCCTGAATAGGCCAAGCTACAGAGATTTTTTCATGTAAAAAGTGTTAGAAGAAAACTGCGCCACTATTTGTAAAATAGTTACATATGATATAGTGATATGTTATTCACTCAACTTTATTATTTATAACTTTGTTATTGATAATTTTATGCAAAAAATTTTAAAAAATTTAAACTATTTTTTAGTATTTTGCTTATAAAATTGAAACTATCAGAGTAATCGTGATGAAGTCAATAGACTAATTGTAGAAAATTAAAAGACGAAGAAAATGTGAGGTCGGAAGACTCGATCAGACCCTAAGTTTAAGACAAAATCGGAAAAAAACGGCCAAAACGACTTTTTTAAAAAAAGTCATAACTCGGTTATTTTTTGAGTTGTAGCGCAGATCCTCCGGTCAGTATTAGTTATTAATACAAACTTTATTTATGCGAATAGCAGGAACTGTCCGATGCATAGCTTGCGATCTGTGGCCATTTGTATGTTTCACTATGCAATTTTCCAGTAGACCTGAATGCGACAGGTATGGTCCGATTTCAATTTACAAAAAAGATTTTGAGAGTAGAGTTCTCATAGTTCAAAACGTTCATCTTGGTTTTACATGAAAACGCTGAGAAATATGTTAAAAATAAAGCTGAACATGACGAAAAACGGCCGAGAAATTACCGTCATGTTCAAAATGTCGACGCTTTCGAATGTCATGCTTCTCCTTGCCTGCTCCCACTCTTCAACTATTTTCACGCGCTCGGCCGGTTTTCGTCATGTTCAGCTTTATGTTTAACATATTTCTAAGCGTTTTTATGTAAAACCAAGATGAACGTTTTGAACTAAGAGAATTCTACTTTCAAAATTTTTTTTGTAAAATGAAATCAGACCATAGCTGTCGCATTCAAGTCTGCTGGAAAATTGCAAAGTAAAATATTCAAATGCCACAGATCAAAAACTATGCATCGGACAGTTCCTGCTTTTCGCAAAAATAAAGTTTATATCAATAACTAATACTTACCAGAGGATCTACGCTACAACTCAGAAAATAACCGAGTTATGAAATTTGGAAAAAACTGCATTTTGGCCGGTTTTTTCCGATTTTCTCACAAACTAAGGGTCTCATCGAGTCGTCCGACCTCTTATTCTCTTCGGATTTTCATTTTCTACAATTATTCTATTTACATCATCACGATTACTGTGACAGTTTCAATTTTATAAGCAAAAAACTAAATATGCGATTTTTTGCATATAATTGTTAATAACAAAGTTATAAATAATAAAGTCCAGTGAAAAACATATCACTTTATCATATGGAATTATTTTACAAATAATGGCGGAGCTGGTTTTCTTCTAACAGTTTTTACACAAAATGCTCACTCTAAATCTCTGTAGCTTGGCCTAAAAGAATTGAAGGCATATTCTATGCGTGATCCTATTATTGGATCCATATTAATGAAGTTAAGGTTGTGATCCATTTTCTCAAGGAATGTATCAACTTTTGAGTTATTTCAATAGACCATCAGCTGACAAGATAAATTATATCGTGCCAGTTTTTTACCGACGGCAATACCGACGTAAAGTATAATTTATTGAATTTGAGTTCCAATCGCTGCATGCTAGTACCAAACGCTGAAATTGAATTAATGATTTAGTGTCTTCAAGTTTGGAAGAATTGATTTAAGGACGTTCGCACTTCCAGATTTGAATACATCGATACTTTGACCTCAGCAAGGTCTATTTTGGAATAGTTTTCATTTTTGTTTTCGAATTACTATTGTTCATTGTGTATAAAATAACACATATTCCCTTGAACGAGGGAAATATTCTGAACCTCGAAAAAAGAATGATCTAGAAAACGTGTAATGAATGATGAGATCGCTATGTGACTAAAATCATTCAATGGGTAATTCTTTCGAACAACATATTCATGTGAATTCGAAAAAAAAATATTGACCGCAATTAACAGATCAGCATTTAGAATCATGTTTGGAAAACTGCCTTAAGTTCGTATGAGCCAAATTTGAAAAACTTGCTTCACTCATGTAATGTCTGTCTTCGTCCAACTGAGCAGTAGTAGTAGTAGTAATAAACTTCATTGAAACTATGTTTCAAAGGGCTAACGACCTAGGTCTTCCTGCCCTCCAATTGAATATTTTTCTTCATTTACTTATTTACAGGGTATGTTTTTAAGTTAATGAGTATTTCATCCCAAAAAATAAAAAAAAATTTATTTAATGATAGTTTTGTAATTATATAAAATAAAAAAAATTGGTTACTTATATATGCCATAAATTTTTTTTTGTTGAAATTCTTTCTAATTATTTATTGAAAAATCCATGATTAATTTGAGAAATCCTATAATTGATTGCCCATATTGATAGTCCCTCGCAGACTATATTTTATAGGAAAAGTAGCCCCTTAAGGGATAAAAGTTTGGCCACACCTATTCTAGTGTATTATAGCATTTTTAGTAAAGTAGGTACTGTTCAGTAATATCTACGATCGTATCTAACACTTCAAAATACATTTTCCGATAAAAGTGAGCTGGCGAAGAATATTGATAAGGTTCACAAAGTCGTCGATTTTTCAAATCATTTTCGAAACTTCCGGCTAATCCAATTAAAAAATATAAGTTAAATTCAGAGTAAATTTCCAAATAATTTGAATAATTTTTCATCGGTTTTTTATAGTGACGTTATTGTGGCCTTGAAAGTATTAATATTACTGACAGCCTCTAGCAGATTTAAAAAAACACTAAGAACATTTTTCTCTGTTCTTTATTCACTACTCATATGTCATATGACCATACGCTACATCTTCAGTTTGAGCATTGAGTTTAGTGCGATACGTAAGCAGTATATTTAGAATTGTCGAATTGTCTAAACTAAGAAGTGGTAGAAGACTTACCTCGCGAATGGGCGAGGTTGTATAGATATTGCTCAAAACCTATTATTGTTCAGTTTTGATGTCTATTGATCACTCTAGCTCTACATATTATTCTCACTCAAAAGCCTTACTACGGGGTGCAGTAGTATTTGAACGACTCTCTCATGTAAGTTTTTAGTTGTTATGTCCACATGTACATGTAATTTTGAGTGTTGTACTTTGGTTTTTTATTTGTCTTAAATTATATACCTAATTTTTAATTTTTACTTTTAATTCTAAATTTAAAATTTTGCTTTGACGTGTTCTACACCTATATGGTTAATTCTAGTGTATTATGTAAATGCATAGGTGAACAAATAAATGATTTCTTCTTCTTCTTCTATTATATTACCAGCATAGAAATAAGTTATATAAATAGATTCTTAGATAGACGTTGCTGCTAGAACTTTTATCTATGCGTGTAGATGGATAATTTTTGATCATAGAATATTTAAAGATACTTCAATTACGAAATAAAATTTTCTCAGTAAACATTTGCTTTCTCTGCTTAGCTGTTTTCTTTAAAAATGCTACAAAAAATTGTATGACAGACGTGTTTCATCGTACTCGGCATTCAATCACTAGTTCACAGATACACACACACGCGTATATATATATATATATATATATATATATATATATATATATATATATATATATATATATATATATATAAAGCTATTATAGTTGGACATCTCTTGTTGAAGTTGAACACCTCCTTACATTCCTGGAGAAGTGACTATCCCATCGTACCATTTCTCTCAACCACAATCTCTATCACAATTAGTATCGGAGCACATGTAACCACGACTTTGTTATTTTTTGTTAATTTGTAAGAATGTTGCTTGTTAAATAAAATTAGAAAACTTTGTATTATTTTCAGATAACTCATTTTCAAACCATTTAAAAAATCAGATTAGAATTATAGTACCTATTCTTCACTGTCCAAGATTTAAGCTTAATGGAAAAGACAAAACCAACAAGTAGGTACAGTGTACCTACTCCATGAGAAAATATGGCGAATATAATGGAATGTGGCTGGAAATGAATATTTTTTAATTTTAAGAAACTATATTTATTTTATAAACTTGTATAAGTGAGATGGATTCGATGATATCAAAATATTTTATGCAGGGCCTATTTATTTTTGGTAGAAAACGAGTTAAGAATTAGAAAATGGCCTTCTGTAAGATGTTTGTGAAATTTCCAGGGAGGGAGGGGATGCAAGATCGTCATTTTGCCCCCAACTGCAGGAGCCCTTGCTTTGGTGGGCTCTTTTCCCAGGGAACGATCTGATCAATAGTGTGGCAGATCATTACGTCTTGCCAAAATTAGGGTTGCCATCCGTCCGGGTTTTCCCGGATTTGTCCTAGTTTAGGGGGCGTCCGGGGATCGACGATATTTCAAAATATTTGCTATTGAGCTATTAAATGAAATCCAGTTGGGGCCGAATTTTTTCGAAACATCTATATTCTAAACTACTCAAAATTGCATAGTAATATTTTTGTATAACAGCTCACAATGCGAATGTAGAGTGAGTTTTTTCTCTAGCGTCGCAGTAATGGAGGAAGGAGAGAAACTTGCTAAATACACATACGCTTTCTTTACGGAGTGTCCGGGGAAAAACAAAATTTAACAGAAATGTTCGGGGTTTTCAAAATTTTTGTCCGGCATCGGCAATTTAGGTGATGGCAACACAAGCCAAAATCTATCCAACTATGTCTAGGTTAACCCATGGGCGTAGCGATGTGGGGGTGTGACCCCCAGATGATAGTTCCGAGATGGAATTTTCGGGATTTTCTGGTGATTAGACTATAAAGTCGGCTAGTTGGCCAAAAATGATAACTATACAAAAAGTTAAAATCGCTGCGAAGTACCTACCCCAAGTTTTAATGTAGTAATCGTACTCTATCGATTCCTGGAATTCAAAATTACGTGCGCAGACGGTAGAAGTATTAACAAGCAAAGAAAATTGTACTATTGAATTGATTAAGTCCATTTTCAGTTGCAACCGGAATTATATGTAGAACCTGAATGTATTCAAATCGATTTGCAAATGCTTGTGATGAGTGATGTAGGTATAAATTGTCATAATTATGTAGATATTTCGAAAGATGCGTACAAATTACCTACGGAAAATACTCCCCTATGCTTATAAAATTGTAAGATTTGTTTTAACTTCTCGGATTTCGGCATTCTGTGAAAGATCTTTCTGTAAATTGAAGCTGGTCTTGAATTTTATACGAACGACGATGGGCAATGATCGTTTGATGTTACTGATTTCTTCAAAAGATATTGTGGACAGATTTGACGTAAACAAAATCGTGAAAATCTGCTCTGAATAAAAACATCGTAGAATCTTCATCAAGAAATGACAAAGTTTTGAGTTGCACTATGCATAATTTCTTGAGTTGAATATTCATACTGTGAATTTATTGCCTTAACTATATTCTTAACTGAATTCTATTCGTATTCGTACTTGCGAGTATTTTATTCACACGAAAGACAAATTATTACAAAATTAAGAAAGTTGTGATGAAATTGTAATAACATAAAAGTAATTTGTATTTTCCAGCAGGGAATTTCAGAATTGTACCAATATGTTACGTTCATTGAATCATACTCATAGAGATAATACAGATAGAGTAGGCATACTATAGGCGCGTGTGTAAGCGAGAGCGTCCGGCCTTTAGAAAGAGAGAGAGAGGATGACATACGTATGCTGTCCTTGTGTACTGGCGCATGCGCGTCGGACTAATTCATGTCAGCACGTGAATAAAATGTTTCGTTTGTACGCAGTATTTGACGGAGATAGCATACCTACATGATTCTCTTTCTCTTTTTATCCGTAGGACGCTCCCACCTATATGCATGCCTACTCTATCTGTATTATCTCTATGATCATACATTGTTACAACATACACTTACTGGAAAATAAATTGTTTGCTCCCAAATTTTCCCTTTCAAGTTCAGTTTCTTGGAAAAAAAGTGCAATTCTGAACGACTGATATTAATTGACATTAATAGATTTTTATGAGGTGTATATACAATATACCCTCATAGTCTGCAAATTTCACTTATACTGAGTCGGCATTTATGGCAATACTTGCCCCACAAAAATCAGTACGCTCTTACGTACCTGAAGTAAACTATTAGAATTTGCAGCAGCTAGGAGCCACAAGAAGCAGATTAACAATTTTTATTGTATTTCGAATACAAAGAAGTTCAATAAATCGATTACCTACCTGTTGATGTTGCACATACGAAATTTGTATTTCGGACTTAGTCCCGTCAAAGGCTACATTTCGAGGGCTAACATATTTCACATCAAATTGAAACAATGGTAAATAATAACAATTTACGCATTTATTGAATGAAATAACGCAAGACGCACGTTTTCGCAAACCATCACACACTGATAGCGTCATACATAGAACTTCCCTACATCCATTCCAATACAAAATGACAACTTTCGATAGTATTGTACATTGTTTAGTAAATATTCCACTGTCAAACACCAATTTCAACATCGAGGAAAATATAATTTAATAAATTGCTGTAAATGATAATTATGACCCCATCATAATAATAGATAAAAAGTTGTTTAAAAATGCGATTTACCAGGTGTAGATACCCCCTTACCAAAAATAATATCAAATATAACAGCCTCACTTTCATCGGAAATTCAAGTAAAAAATTTAAATCTCTTTTATCTAAGCACAACATCAACATTGCTTATCGTACAGGAAATAATTTAGGAAATCATATAAAAATTAATAAATCCAAAGTTCATACAGATAATAAATTAGGATTTTATAAAATTAATTCTGGTGATTGTGATAAGTTTTACAATGGTAGAACTTTCAGAAGCATTCAAACTAGAGTTTCACACACGAACGTAGCTTTGTTAATCAAAAGTCGGATTCACATTATGCAAACCATTAAATCCAAGAAAATCACACATTCAATTTTGATTTTCAAATATTAAATGCTGAAAGTAAAGAAATTAAACTTAATTTTTTAGAATCATCACATATAAATAAATACAAGCATTCTGATTTGCTATTGAATAGCCAAATTGATCATACTTCAAGCCTCCTTCTCAATCTTTTCAAAATAACCGAACTACCTGGACTAGCAGTTTAAAATGGTTTTTTTCTATTCTACAAATTATTTGTAACTATACTTCTATTAACCGTTTCTACACAATTTGTTATCTAATTATTTTTTGTATTCGATTTAAAGGAGAAACATATTTAGTTTACATTTAACACCTGAAGAAGGAGAAGTTTCACCGAAACGTGCGTCATGATGCGTTATTTCATTCAATAAATGTGTAAACTGTTATTATTAACCATTGTTTCGATATGTTTAATATTTTATAGCATGTATCGGCTCAATCAATCCAGAAAATATTTCATATTAAAATCATTTAATTTTATTCATATTATTAACCGACAAAAGTGTAATCTTCTGGTACTATTTTGAAATTATACATTTTGAAGCTGTGTTAACTCTTACTTCTGTGTTTTCTTGGGTTTAAAAGAATTAATGTTCGCCCGACAAGCCGTTATTTAAAATGAAGCAATTCTCTGATGAAAAATGATATATCATTTATAGTGGAATACATTCATAAACTAGTTCGAGAATTTCTGAAAGCATTCAATGTTCTTATTGGAATGTACGAATTCAGAAATTTTTTCGTAACGGAGATAGTTATCGGTTCTCTAAATCAATTATTTTAATGATAACAATTAATTAAAATGAACAGTTACACTATGAAGTCTCCCACGAAGCAAACACGTCGCGGTAATGTACTCGAACAGGTTCATAAATTTCAAAAACTATTACACTATCATTTTCTAATGGATTTTTACCTGCGGAGTGCTAATGTGTACGAATGTAAAATCACAGGGCGTGATCGAAATTCGTGCTGGTTAGTTTACTGCGACTTGACACCAATAGAGAGATGCACCTCTTGTTAATTGGATAACTCATAACTGAAAATAGCCTTGAGGATGTTTGAAGCCAGCGAGAACGATACTTGGTATACAACGTTGTGTAATTCAAAATATCAGTTGAGAAGTATAAACGTTTTTTCGATTTGTGGATAATTGATGAAATCAGCGTGAAATAATACCTGGAATGAAATCAGACAGGTACCTAATTGATGAAAATAAATAAATTCGAGGTTGAATATTTTTCACTTAACAATAGTTATATTTCTAGTACTACAGATTTTTTTCGGAAACTAAGTAGATATATACCTATCTATCTATCTATCTATCTATCTATCTATCTATCTATCTATCTATCTATCTATCTATCTATCTATCTATCTATCTATCTATCTATCTATCTATCTATCTATCTATCTATCTATCTATCTATCTATCTATCTATCTATCTATCTATCTATCTATCTATCTATCTATCTATCTATCTATCTATCTATCTATCTATCTATCTATCTATCTATCTATCTATCTATCTATCTATCTATCTATCTATCTATCTATCTATCTATCTATCTATCTATCTATCTATC